>CM061921.1:140897282-141070919 GCA_031002005.1 Vandiemenella viatica
GGGAAGTAAAAATGGGAGTGCCGCAGGGTAGCGTATTGGGACCATTGCTATTCATTATTCTAATGAATAATTGTGTTGATTGTTTACTATCTGAATTTAGATTGTTTGCATATGATATAATGCTGTATAAAAGGATCAAAACGATAGAGGACTGTAAACAGTTGCAGGGTGATCTGGACAGGATATCTAGTTGGGTTGGTAAACATGGGATGAAGATAAATGCAAACAAGAGTCAGCTAATTAGATACACAAATAAAAACAAAAGGTAAATTATGAATATAAGGTGGGGAAAGAATTGCTTACTGAAGACTTGAAATGTAAATATCTTGGCATTACATTTCATAACAAGCTTAACTGGGCAGGACACATTGGACAGGTGGTAGGAAAAGGTTTCAAAATTCTGCACTTGTTGGAGAGAGTTATGAGGGGATGCACGAGAGAAGTAAAGGAATTGGGTTACAAAACTTTGGTAAGACCATTGCTCGAATATGGTAGTGTAGTATGGGACCCACATTTTGAGTATCAAATACAGGAGTTGGAGAAGGTGCAAAGAAGGGCTGCTAGATTTGTTTCTGGAAATTATCGCAGAATGCAATCAGTGACAGATATGATAAAGGAGCTGGAATGGGATTCATTGCAAGACAGGAGGAGGATTAGGAGGGTCATGGGAATGTACAGGGCGTATACTGGCGATGAGGCATGGAAAGATATTGCAGTAGGTATGAAAAGTAGTTAATGGAAGGGAAAAGATGACCATGACCACAAGCTGGCACTCGATTTCAGGCACAAGGGTGTGGGAAGATTTTCTTTTTTAGGTAAGGGTGTCAGGGATTGGAATGAGTTACCAAGGGGATTGATGAATAACCTACCGAAAACGTTAAAAGAATTTAAAGTTAAAATTTGTAGAGGGCAAATGTAGGTGAGTGTAGGTTAGGGGGAAGTTGGGTGTGTAGGGAAATTGCCACCGGAGCGTGTGCTCCATTGCAATTAAATTAAATTAAATAAAATCAATTTATCATCAACAGATAAAAATGTTTATTAAATATATCAGCAATTGAAAAATTAGATCCTACTGAATTTTCTTTCATAAAAATACAATTTCTTGTTTGATTACATTTTCCTATTTCCTTTTTACAGTGTCCCATATTATCTTAATTTTATTTTCAGAATCATGGATTTTATGTTTGTAGTACATACCTTTAGATTCTGTAATAACCTTTTTCAGTACTGTATTTTGCAGTACTGTTTGTAATGTGTTTAAACATTAGCATTCTCACTGTTCCTAGACAACCTCCTTTTATAAATGCATGATGTTCTAATACCAATAGTTATACAAGGTTTTTGTTGTTTTCGAGAAGCACGACACTTTTTCAAGGGGAAGCAACTTTAAAAGTGGTTTAATACAATGCTACTAAAAATGTTGTATTTTTCATCCATACCTTGTGCACTGTAAATTTGTTCCCAGTTTAGCATTCTAAAACAAGTAACTGACTCATCATTTATTCCTTGCTGAAGTTTAAAAACATTACTCTTAGAGCTAGTTCCTATTGAAGTGTCGATGGTTATTAACTGGGCATCGTGATCCGATAGTCCATTGATAGATGTCTTGATGGTATAACTGAATTTTGAGGTAACTAGGAAAACATTGTCTATAGCTGAGTGACTATTATTCAATATTCTAGTTGGATAATTAACTACCTGAGTTAAGTTGAATGAACTGACTAATGATTCTAACATAACTTTACAAGGTATGTTATTTAGAAAATCTACATTAAAATTACCACATACAACTATGTTGACATCTTTTCTGCTTAAAAATGTTAATAAGAGTTCAAATTGGTTCATAAAAATAGAGAAGTTTCCCAATGGTGCTCTGTATATTGTTACCATTATGAAATTTTCATTATTGAAATTTAGCCATGTAGCACTAGCTTCAAAATGTTTATCAAGACAATACTTGCTAATACTTATATCCACAAAACTATAACTATTTCTAACATAAGTGACAACTCCTCCTTTCTCCAAGTTTGTTCTACAATAATGAGAAGCTAAATTAAAGTCAGTTACATTTGACATACCTACCTATTCCTGTAGTTAGGTGGTGTTCAGACAAGCATAAAACATCAAATATATTCATATCATTTAATTCATTTATGTGTACTAGCAATTCATCCACTTTGTTTGTTAACCATCTGATATTCTGATGTAATAAATTAATCCCTACACAGTTTTTAATTTTGGTATCTGAAAACACATTATTGTTTAAACTAATTTCTTTTTAAAACTCTCTGCCTAATACATGATCCTAATCTAAAAAAGGAGCTGCCCTAACACCATTAACAACAGGAATCTTTTCATGTGACTTTGTGGCCCCAATTAATTGTTTTGCTATCAGATCTGAAAGAACACCCTTCCCTCTACTATCGAGGTGTAGGCCATGCCTAGCATAACCCCACCTATCAATAGCATCTACAGGTACCAAGGCCACGCCAGAGCCAATATCAGACATAAGATACCGTTCCAGTTCCAGATTCACTCGCCTCAAAGCAGAGATCATTTGTGGCCGATCATAGCTTCTCAAGACCGACATCACACTGACCCGAGTG
The DNA here is from genome assembly GCA_031002005.1 of Vandiemenella viatica. Taxonomy (NCBI): domain Eukaryota; kingdom Metazoa; phylum Arthropoda; class Insecta; order Orthoptera; family Morabidae; genus Vandiemenella; species Vandiemenella viatica. The sequence continues at coordinate 140,899,889 of CM061921.1, forward strand.
TGGCACGTTACTTCTGCTATTTTCTCCAGGTCATCTCTGATACTATTCCTATCATTCCTGCCCAAACTATTTCCCGCTCCTCCCACTATCACTACATGATCATGATCTGTGAAATCCTTACACAAAGAACCTATATCTCCTACTACATGAGCAAGACTAGCAGTAGGTTTGAAGAAACTCATGACCTGGAAACCTGATCCTAATTTTTCCTGCACCAATGGCCCAACACCTAGTCCATGACTACTACCTAGAAACAAGACTTTCTTTTTCCCTCATCTCTGCCTACCAGACTAAACTACACAGCTTTCCCTACAAGTCTGCTACTTATTACCTACACCTACAGTTACAGAAAGCTCATCCCTGTCTAACTCTGGCAACAGGGCAAACCTATTTTGCACCACAACAAAAAAAGAATCAGGAGCCCTTCGTGTTATAATTGCCCTTTTCCCTGTTACCAGTTCCCAACCATCTCTGTTTCCTTCCCTGCGCAGCCTATCTAACACCTTTCTAGCCTCTATCAGTTCAGCCTCAAGGGCACTAATCCTTACCTCCTGCTCCAATATCTTCCTACTTTTGAAACAATATTTACATAATCATGGGATAGCCTCCTCAATTTCCTCATTTTCGACGCCACTACAACTCGCTCCCCAATGACACCATGACTCACACCCTTCGCAAAAAATTCTCACCCTCAAAAATCTACTGAAATATCCACACTTTTCACTCATGATTACAAGAAACTAACAACAACAAAGTACACAATGCGAGAGAGAAAATTTGTTGAACCTAAGCTTAGAAAAAAAAAAAAAAAAAAAAAAAAAACCTGCTAAATTAATTCACAAGTAAGCTTTATCTAAATATATTTACGGTCTATAACAAAAATCTGAACTTAAGCCTAGCGTTCAAAAATGTAAACAAACCAAAAAATGAACACGGAACAGACCCCAGCAATAACTCACAAATAATTTTTTTTGCACGAATAATCTACTCCACTACTAGAATGTAGAGTTTCAAATTACTATTACCACAAAAACTAACTATTAAATATATTTAGTTATAATTTAAATACATCCGTTCTTGCGGTACAAGTTTGCTCGGTATTCCAGAGATAATATAATAAAAAGGCCTTGGTCTCTATGAAGGAACCATCTTGGCACTCATCTGGAGTTATTCCGGAAAAACATTGAAAATCGATATCAGGACGTCAGGAACAGGGATCAAACAAACATCCATCAAATTGTTGGGTCTGAACATTACTGCTGAACCGCCAAGCTCGTCCTATGAAGGCTTATGGCTTTACTCCTCTCGACGACTATATCATTAGAGGCGGGAAAGGAGGGGGGTGAGGGGGTAAGGAAGGTAAAGGAATTTGGCAGTGGACTTTTCAAGAAATCATCCCAGCATTCGCCTGGAGTGATTTGCGGAAACCATTGAAATTCGAACCTGATAAGCTTCACGAAGACTATTTCATTTCATTAGATGCAAACTGAATAAAGCTGCTTTAGGAAGTTTCAGTGTTTCAATATGTGAATCGAACGTATTGTCTATGCACAGCATGCTATGCAGGCAACAGGGTGTAAGAAAAATTTGGCTGCAAATTCAGGTTGCATTTCCAAATACTTCCCATAACGTCTCCAATGCGCAGCTAAAATTCCAAAACATTTTCTATGTGCATCTTGTCCTCGGCGATTTATAATTAAATATTGTTCTAATTCCAAAGAACTAGTTGCGCTAGCACTTTCCATGTTTGAAAATACACACAAACAGCATACAATACAAATAGCCGAGGAAAGAGCTCAGGCATTGTGCTAGCTGCGTCCCTTAACAGTGATGTAATTCTAAGCAGTATATCACTGTTAAAATATATGTCGTGACGTCACCTAAGCTCACGTGACGTAACGGCAGTGTAGTAATGACTTAAGCCTCACTTGCTTTTCCTTCAATCTTTCTGCTGAGTTGCCTTGTATATTTAACTACTCGTCACTTTTCTTTTCACACCATTCGGTTACTTCTGGCATGGTACTCTTTTCAAAACATTCTCCTTGTTTCATTTTTAAAATTAATACTCTACATTTTATGAGTGTTTCACTTGCTTCGGCTTCCACATATAATCAATCAGAAATAATGTGTGGTCTGCTTCTTCAGACGTTTTATAGTCGAAGATTTGTATTCTTACCATCTAGTACAATGATGGCAAAATTTTATTGGGCAATGTGCTATTTTTTCTAAAGAAATGATGAACGAAGCTGTGATGTACCATCAGACAATCACGACTTAGTTATTAATGAGAAAAGAAATAAAACTAAATACTATCACCTTAAAATTGTATATTTTCAACTAGAACTAATCAATAATAACATCAACAGTTTTGTGTTTATTTAAGTAGACGAAACTAGTGCGACTTCTGTAGTTGCAAATTAAAAGCCAAATAAATTATATTAGGTTGATACTTTGTTACTTATTACATAAAGCAAGATTATTCAGTTCTGACAATAATGTTGAGATATTGTTAAGATAGCAAGTGCCAGCTTCTGAAGATAGTTAAATGTGTCAAGAACTGAATTCCAAGTTTCCATAATTATGGTATTGGCATTTTTATTCATATTGCTTGATAGTCTTTCTAATTCAATTAATTCCAACTCCTTCACCAATTCGATGAACTTTTGAGTCGATATTAAACTACCCAGGAACTCAATCAGATATATTTCCTTTTTCTTCAATTTCCAAACAAACAACTTTAGACAAGTTCAGAATATCATCAGGTGAAGTCACATCAGGATACATAATACACTTGAGTGTTTTCGATAATTGTTTTAATTTAGACTATCCCGATGAAAATTCTTCAACTGAAGAATTAATTACTGAAGGTAATTCCTCAGTGAGTTTTAATTGGTATGATTTTTCGTGTACATCCAAATCTATAGCGATTTTTCAGGTTTGAGAAATACTTATAATTATTGAAAATAAGAACTTGCAGTTTATCCTTAAAAGTACGAATGAGAGCTATCATAACGATAATTGTTTTGTTTGCTCCTTGAAGCTTCACGTTCAATTCACTGAATTGCTGGCTAATGTCAGTAAGAAAACATTTATTTTGAAAGCCACATAACATCCATCAACGTTTGAGCATTTTCCATTTTTGTCTCATTTTCTGTTTTTTATAAACAATTTCATTTCATCCATAAACCTTTGAAGTATATTACCGCGGCTCAACCCGCGAACATTGTTATGCATCCGTAAGTCATTGTACACCGAGTTGATTAACTCAAACAAAGCATCAAATTTTCTTTTATTTAAAACCTGCGACGGTATAAGGTTCACTATGTTTGTGAGTACGTCCATTATATTATCAATGGAACAATGAGCTACACCAGTCGTCGAAGATCATTAAAAAATGATCGTGTGATTCAAAGAAGCTGTCTTGATGTTCCAGGAGGTCAACTCTTGATGGTATGGGCGGCTGACTTCTCCAGAGACTATACCTTTGGAGAACAATAAACAACACCAAGAAAAAATGAACGTTAGTGGAACCGAAATCCGGTTGTGACAATTGGTGGTGGTAATAGTAGTATTAGTTGTGATAGTGGTTTTAGTAGTAGCCTTATAGTAGTAATGTTAGTAGTAATATTAGGAACAACAGTAGAAGTAGATGTAGTAGTGGTGGTGATACTACCATGCTCATATGTATCCGAACGATCTGAATCGCTCATCGCTATATTTCCTCCGAAAACTTATTCAAACCTTCCTACATATCTGCTTACACAGTTCTATACCCTGTAGGTTGGATAGTCACGTGAATATCCAAAATTGAGACTCACCCACCTTACAAAAAAGTGATATATTTTAAAATATTCGTTTTAAAAAACGAAAATATGGATTATATTTCGGAAATAAAAAAGTTGTACAGACATTGACTGTACTTCATTTTAGTTTTTTAAAACATTTAAGAGAAATTAGTGTTCCTAAAGAACATAAAAGTTATTGTTTTCAAACAAAACGTTAATTTTGAACAAATGCTAGGATCAAAAGAAAGAAAGCTGTTATACCGATCATCTATCACTATCAATGATAATATCAATATTTGCGATGTATAACTATTCTGGGTAAAGGTAGTTTTAAGTGAGTTCATTGACAAATAATTGCAGATTTTTGAAGTTAGTTAATTTTCCGGTTCACTATTAAGGCATGTTGTTCTTTTATTACTACATTTAAACTTATTTTAGAAACATACGGAAAAAGTTATAGCTAAATTGCTATTGTCGGTGTCACGAGATGTTGTCAACGTAATCTGAATTGACAGTATTTTAGCGTCAAACATCTTATTTTCACCTACCATTAATATCGAAAGCTGCTTAAAGCGCACTGAAAGCTCCTTTTTAAACAAAAACAAAACATCATGAGGGTTCAGTAGATGAAGAGAACCTTTGTGGTTTTAGTGGTGTTTTGTAAGCAGGCAAAGAACAAAAAACTAATACTGCTTTTTCGTGATAGCGATATTCTGTGGGTGCTGCTGTTAAAACTCAAACGACAGGTGAAACGTTCGTTGGCTGTTCTTACAAAACAAAAATAAAATATTGGTAAATATCCAAGGGCAACATGAAAACATTTGCTAATTAACAAACTACTGCGTTTGCTACCGGACACGTACGAAATAATTGGCTCTTTTCATGATTTATACGCTTTTTGCTAGTTGAAATTATTATTGTAGACAAACTTTTCATCCCATACTGATGTTAATACTACGGTGAGCTCTTCCGGCAGTAATCCGTAAAGAACTCGCACTAAATTGGGTATTTCACTACTTCTTGAAAATGGTTTTAAATTATTTATTGGTACACCTTATTCACCGAGTGAAGAGATTTTTTTACGAAAGTACATTATTTTTCGTAAAATTCAAAGTTAAAATTTAAAGAATTTAAAAGCCCGCCAAAATGCTCCTTCGCTGCCTGGCCCGTGCAACAACAGTCGTGATGTCACACGTCTGTAAACGCTGCCGCTGCGAATGGAGCATTTCCTATTACCCAAGTTTTCAACTATTTTTATTGTTTGTTGCTGGTTATTTCTTGTTATTAATGAAAGTTCGTTTTGAATATAAGATCGAAAACAATTTGTAAAAGCTTATAGCGGAAAAATATTGAAAGTACACACCTTATCTGTGCGGCTAGCTATAGAAACAACCACTGAGTATTATTCTGTGGAGCTTAAAAATGTAACAACTTCAATTTGATATTGCGCCAAAGTCACTTACGATTTTCTGTGAAGTTGATTTACACCGCAATTTCGTAGAGTTAAATGTAATATGTTGTTTAAGGAGAGAATTATTAGGGTTAAGGTCCTAAGGTTCGATCCTCGCTTCGAAATTGTTCAATTTGTTTTCTTTTGTAATTTTCTTTGGATACTAGTGGTTGCTGGTTGCATCGCATAATCATTTTTCCCGAAAATCCACCAAAACATCAGTTTAATTTTTCTTTTCTCTTTTCTGAAGGCTTCACACAACTTTTTGGATAACAAGCGAATTACAACCATTTGAAACAACCAAAGAAGATTTCAAAAAGGAAATTGGACATTACTTGCACACCATAAACAGGTTTTTTTAAAAAATATTACTTGCACATTAAAAGTAAATATCGCCTAATAGACGCAGTTATTGTCAGGAAGGTAACTTGCAGTTGTATCGTCACGTAAAAATTCCAACGAAAAGGACACATGCGTTCTGGAACTGTTGCAAGATTAGCATGAAATTTCTACAAGTGATGTCACTTCAAAAATAAATCCATTATTCACCACCATGCACCTGTATTTTTTGCATGATATTCTCTCTCTGGTAAGTTAAAAATTAAAAGTTTTCATGTATGGTAGCAATTTGTTTCAAAAGCTTGCATGACACTTAGCAAGTATTCTGAATTCTTCGAATAAAAACATGGTAGTGCAAAAAACAGGAAACAAAAACGGAAAAAAATACACGCAAAAAATATTATCCTAACCAATGTTCGAACGTAGGACGCTCTGAATTCCATTACCGCTCTTCAATCACGCAGCTATCCGGACACTACTTCTTAATTGCTTCTCTTTATGTTAATAGTAAACACTTCACAGTTTCTTCGTGTGAAATGAAGTGAAACGAGGTAGGTAAATGAATAAACAAACAAATTCAGTTTCATTGATCAAAAAAAAAATCATTTATCTATAATCTTTAATCTGCAATTAAGAAAAATGGCCCACAACATCCAATTGTTCCGAGCGTGGTGAGTCAGCGGTTAACGCTCTGGCCTTGCATTTGGGAGGACACCGCATAGTGTGATATTTTCTAAATCTAGAGGGACAAAAGTCAGTTTTGATAATAGTCTACACAGGCAAAATAGTTATTTATATTCAAAGTAGATAAACCATATTACTCGGACCAAAGGTTTATTTTCCACGAATTCACGCCTAGCAATAGAAAAAATAGTTTGAAAAATGGGCTTCCTGTGATCCACCGATCAAGTGGTCTAGTCGGCCGCAACATTCCACTGAACTTGGTCGATGATTACGCTGTGTTACTGTGTGTTAGTAGTGATTTGTGGGTTGCTATTGCTTTTGGCGAGCCTCAACGTAAGTTTACGCAATATTTGTCCGTGATACAATTACATCATTAAAACAGAGCGAGATTACTTTTAATTTTTAAAAAAACTACTGAGCCAATTTCATGTTGAGCTTTAGTTCATTATACCACATTATACCGATATCTCACTAATATTTATTTGAAAGAGCTGCTTATTAGCTACAAGAAATACCTTCATTAGTTTGCGCATATTTGCGACACCTATACAACTTAAACTAATTGAAGCTGTTACATTTTTAAACTCAGCAGAATAAAAGTCAGGGGTTTTTTCTGTAGCCAGCCCCACAAATAAGGCGTCTATTTTCAATATTTCTCTGATGTAGGCTTTTACAAATTGTTCTCGATTTTGTATTCAAAATGAAATTTCATTATTAACAAGAAATGACCAGCAACAAACAATAAAAAATAATTGAAAACTTGGATAATAGGAAACTCTCCATTCCCAGACGCAGCGTTTACAGACGTGTGACGTCATTCAAGCGACCACCAATCCTAGAGCGTTTTCTGTCACGTTACCAGAGTAAGAAAAGTATAATTTTTATTTCGCCTTTTTTATTAAAAATAATCCACTTTTCTTTTCAAAATTGAAAAAATTAGCTTCCTGAAGCATTAATCTACGAGAATGAGTTCAATTTATAATATTTTTTAATACTGTCAAATAGCCTATTAAGGGATGAAATTGTTAGCAGTGATCTGGTAACCCAGAATACATCAAGAAGTTACACTGCGAAAACTTAACAAGCTAATGCTAATGCAGATCATTATTCATGAACGATTGCTTTCATATTTTGTAACTGTTGTTTATGAGACTACACGGGAAACTGGGAAGAAGGTAACGTAATTCTGGTCAACACGTGTATAAGAGTTAAGAGTTGCTGCCTCCTTCTGCTGCCGTTTTGATAGGTATCAGCAGCTGGCACCGTAGGCATCGCGGGTGCCACTGCCAACGTGGAAGCATGGTGGCTAGCGTTCGATTAGTTCCTGGAGTAGATGGTTCGAGTCCAGTCATAGACATAAGTGATTTTCATGAACTGTTACGTTCTTCTTGTGTTGAATGTACTGTGGATCACTAAAGTCACATCATATATCAACTGAGAAGCTAAAAGAATGGAGAGGATGCATGTATCGATGAACTAAGGCAAATGGTTTCTTGGTCTATCTTTTTCTAATTGAGTCTTTAAATTTGTTATATATTTTGAAATGTCACGGAAAGGATTATTCCCCAAGGACTGGAAAGGAATCCGGCCACGTTATTTGAGTATGAACTAGTCCTTTGTTAGCCTGAAAGTATTTCGTTAATCCTCTGAGAACCAGAACATTGATTTTGTTGATCATGGCATACACAACATTAGTGACAAATATACTTTAAGGTGGACATCCAAAATATCAGTGCCAGCAAAACTGGTAAAAATTTCAACGATTTCTTGAAAAGAAGTACAGATTCTAAGGCTTACTTTTAAGTTAGAAATAATGCGAATAATTTCCATATGATAATACTAGTTTGCGTAGCAGTTACTGATTCAAAATGCTATTCAGACCTCCTATTATCAGAAGAAATTGTTCTACTGTCTTCGTTGCATAGGCCTACGCAAGTGACGCTAAAGGCAAAATTAAAGTCAGAACCGATAAACTTCTTCCTTACAAAATATCTAACAATTTCGGTGAAATCGCTTAAATCAATTAATGAACGTTTGTTATAGAGATTTTAACTGACCCCTATAGTATGGAAGGAAATAATTGATATTCACCAATCTAAACTATGTATCAACAAATTTCTGGGCATCACAGCTTAGCAGAATGGAGTTCAAAAAATTGAAGGCATGTTCTATGTTCCGTCAAGTGTAACAGAAACCACACGTATCTTAGAATATCGGGAAAGATCAGAGAAGACAACTTGCGGTGGAAGATCGATTAGATTTCTAAACAGTCTTGTCTGGAACTGATCGCACGGTCCTGATCGATTAAATGAGCTGGTAAATGAACACGTCTGAAGACTTAACGCCAGGGGTTCACTTTGGAGGAATGACCTACACAGTGCACGTTGGTAAGTTTTTATCGTCCTCAAGCATCTCACTATCTCATAATAAACAACAAAAAAAGTTGCCGGTAGTGAGATTCGATCTAGCTTAAGAGGTAGAGAGTTTGCTTGTGGCGCCACACTCGCCTTGACGTTTTTTTAACGTAGGAAGCACTTGAACGCAACGGAATTTTTCAATGCCGATTTTCTCGACAATGGCGAAGAAGCGCTTGTTACTGCTTTGCCACATTACACCTCTTGCTACGAGCTTTTATTACACAAACTATGAATCTAATCTGAATTTTACTGCTGGGCTACTCTGGTTTCTAGCTGCGTCGAAATCACGTTGTCTGTCCTTTCTCAAACTGCATACATGTTTCGAAAATAATTATTTTACAATATAGCTAATATCACATTTCAGAAACAAATAACTTATTGTGGTAATTATTTTTCTAATTCTGTAGGTGGACTGTAATTATTATGCACCGTCGTCAAGGAAAACAAAAACATTATGTAAAAATATGAGAGAAGATCGCATATAACTAAATATTAGCACTATAAAAAATTAAACGACCATTGTTACTCAAACATTTACAACCAGATTGCTTATATAACTGGCATAAGTAAACAAAGTTCATTGAGAATCTGAGTTAGAAGCAGAGAGATCTTAAATTATCGTTTTTTTCCGTTTTCTACATTTATGTTAGTAGTTTCTGAACACAATTACCTCATGTGCTTTACAGCATTGCGATTTGATACCTACGGCGGTTAAATGCTAATTACTTAATAAGGCATGAATTTTTCTGAGTTATTCTTTGTTTGGAATTATTTCACTATAATAACATAAATAAATAACAGTGTGCGCCAGTATTCTCATGTAGTGGTTTGGGGAAACCTTGGAAACCCCAAATCTGGATGGTCGGACGAGGATTCTAACTTGTGTCCTCCCAAATGAGAGATCAGAGCTTATACCATCACGCCCGGTCGTTCACATACTGTCACAGCGTCTACAAAAAAGCGTGTTCCGAAATGGTAACGAATAATGTAGAAAAATAGATAATTGTTCAATCTTTAAAATGAAGTATATATTACAAAAAATAAATTTAATTTATCTCTATAAATGCTTGGGAGACCTTACTTTTTGGATTGCCCCCGTACAATTATCATGAATTCGAACTGTACTTTTAAATACCAGCAATGATTTGCAACATTACTATATAAGTTGGATAATTGTAGTCAAAATCAATAATCTCTTAAGCCTAATTTGCTGGTCGTGATAAATTATTTCCGTTACGTGTTATAAATGTATTCTTCTTGGCCGAAGGAAACAGTAAAGTTACGACTTGTAAGAACTTAGATTTCGTATATGGGGTTGGTGCAATACCTTCTGTCTCATTTCTAACCGTGCTCGTGCGTAAGATAACTTCAGATCTTGTTTTGCTACATTAAATTGGTCGGCACCTTGCTTGATTTAAACCCCAAGCTGTTCTAATTTCCTTTGCTAACTGTCGCAAAGGCTTTTTACTTAATTCCTTTATACACGTTTCTCTTCTCTGAAATTTTTTGTCACTAATCAGTTCAGGTTAAAAAGAGCGTGGAAGGTGAACGCATTCGGGAGGACGCGGGTTCGAATAAACATGTGGCCATCATGATTTCGGTTTGCCATAGTTTCCCGAAATCAATCTGGATGAATACCGGGTTGATTCCTTCAAAACACTATGGCCAAATTCCTTCCCGTTCCTTGCCCCTTTCCCACCTCTAACGACCGCGACGTCGACAAGCCATAAGGAAAAAATAAAATAAATGATCCATTCATTTTCTAAAATAGATGCGGATTTAAACATTTACTGGGTTACACAGTAGTTATCATCGCGTTTTGTTTCGGAAAAGTTAAGGATAGGAAACAATAAAAGTGTAGAAAAAAATCTTGGTCCTTGTAACTTTTATGTTAGTATGTTTAATGCATGAAGAATGCACCTTGCATTGAAAATAAATAATATCCTTTATTATCTGTATATTTATATTTAATAACACATATTCAGATGATACCATTTTTTGTCAGATCAATATATAAGCTAATAAATAATATTCTTTCTTTAGATCATCATTTGCCTGGTATGCCTTTTCTTTCTTATCTCAATCAGTTCGATACGCATAATCTTCGTTCATCGCAAAGCCGAAGATTCTCTTAGCCTCAATCTTTGGCTCCGCAGACATCGGATAACTGCCTTAAACACAAAGAAGGAACCAGTTGCACAGTAATTATTCACGTTCAGTTTAAATAGCCGCCAGATATAAGGTGTTATCTTATATATTCACCTCCAACTGTGTCTCGAAAATTAGTTTCACAAACTTTTCGAGACAAGCAATTTTTTTTTTGTTAATGTTTGAAACCTTTCTAATACTTTAAATTATTTGTTACTACCCAAGCCCTTTTCAGGGCCACAATTAACAATCACCTCTGTTAACATAGAAGGCATGTCACCAGCCAAGGAAGAACTGCTACAAGACCTATGCAGTCAATATCAGTGCCATATACTGTGCGTACAGGAAATACACAGAGGTTATGAAATGTGTAGACCAAAAATAAACGGAATGCATCACGCTATAGAGAGACCTCATAATCAATACGGAAGTGCAATCTTTGTACGTCCAGATGTACAAGTAATGTCCACTGCATTCATGGAACAAAATGACATTGAAATTCTCACTCTAGAAATGACGAACTGTACCATTTCATCTTTTTATAAACCACCTGGTGTTGTATTCACTGTCAACAAACCACATAATTTCCATAATAAAGACATACAGATCGTGATTGGTGATTTCAACAGTCATAGCAATGTTTGGGGCTATGACCATGAAGATGAGACTGCAGTACAAGAATGGGCTGAAATAAATCACCTCTCTCTAATCCATGATGCAAAACTACCTGCATCATTCAACAGTGGTCGGTGGAGGCGTGGTTTCAACCCTGACCTCATATTCAGTAGTAGCAGTATTAGCCACCAGTGCATTAAATCTGTCTGTTCCCCAATACCCAACTCACAGCATAGACCAATAATGTGTCAAATATATGCCGCAGTTAGACCACAGGAAGTACCTTTCCGTAGAAGATACAACTTCAAAAAGGCAAATTGGTCTGAATTCTCAGAACTATTGGATTCCGAAGTTCTTTCAATAGAACCAACACCAGAATGCTATGACATCTTCACCACGGCTGTAAAGAGATGTTCCAGAATGTCTATCCCTCGTGGTTGTCGGACATCTTACATCCCCGGTCTCACATCAGATCAAGCTGCTCTACTTAAAGAATACAGCAATTTATTTACAGAAGATCCTTTTGGTGAAGCAACAGTGGAAGCAGGAAACAAACTCATTTCCATTATTAAAGAGACAAAGCGGAATCAGTGGATTAAAACTGTTGAAGACTTAGATTTCGCAAGAGACAGCCATAAAGCATGGATACTACTGAAGCATCTAAACCAGTGGTTCCCAACGTTGACCGTACCGCCCCCAGTGAGCGTTAGGGAGCTCGAAGGGGGCGTTTGTGAACAAAGGCAAATTTGGGGGGCGTTGACGCTCAGCCAGCGCCCCCCTAGCCAACACTGCCAAGGACTTGCCAATAAGATTAATTAATAACAAAAAACATTGAACAAATGTTTCAGCAAGTAATTCCAAATGTCCTTTAAGCAAGATCAGTGGGGATTAAAAGTTGGTATTAGTACATTATATCTTTGTTCCTAACACCTGCTTCAATGGTTGATGAATGAGTCGCAGCAAGCGCTGTGCACCACAGGGATCACCACTATTAGTAAGTTTTATGTTCCGGATCGATCAACAATGCTTATACGTTTACACTGGTCAGTGTTCGACGACGGCGGAGCGACTGTGAACCTGTGCAGTATCTACAGCTTACGTGGACCTACTTACTGAAGATGATTTATTTTGGAATATCTATCTACCACAGAAGTTAGTACATATTCATTATTATTATTATTTGCTTATTATTCTATTTACTGATCAATATTACGTGAGCAATGTGCTGTGAAATTTCAACTATGTTTTAATCTTTTATTTAATTTTTGTATCATATGCTAACTGCACTCGATTCTATACTGATCACTGCTACTATTCCTATTATTATTATTATCAACTTCGTTTTTGACATTTAGAGATTTTTACAAAGGGTAAAAATACCTATGGTTGACATGAAGTTGTATGAAATTCAAATTTAAGAAAATACTGTGATCCAGAAAACCAGCAACACTGTCAGGTTAACTGAACATGTCCACGGGTTCGGTGATAGTCTGTTCTGTCGATGGTGAACAGTTTCTGCGGTGCATGTGGTTACCATATTCGGAAGCGTATCTTGTTAGCGAAATAGCAGCTTTTGGGAAGTACTTTAACTCTCAGTTAATGTAAGTTTGCTTTACGTTGTACTGAACGTGAATATGGAAATGTTATAACAATGAAATAAACAAGTGTATGCATTCGTAGTTTAAACGGAAATAATATTTCTATTATGGGTAGCCTCTCTGTCAAAGGTAGGTGTTCCTTAAATCGTGAGGGGTGTCGAATTTACGTTCATCAATAATAAATGGACTTTAAATGCAAACTGAACAAACCATCATACCGTTTACAACACATACTATGGGAAGCGCTAAGGCACTTAAAATCGATATGTGGCGTCTGTTTCCGGTACAAACTATGTCATATTTGGGAGCCTACAGCTCTTATATTGCATCGTGGGCAGATATTGAAATCCCTCACTTGCTAAGTACTTTATGTAAGGCCGGCATATATTGAAACGGGATATTGTTAGGCAGTTTTCACACCGGCAAAACCGGCACCGCATACAATGTAATCAAATTAGAGCTTTAACACGTAAGACCCATTCACACTAGCGGTCAACTCAGCTCAGCTCAGTTTAGGTCAAAAATTGCTATACACATAATCTAATGGGAGCATCCACACTACGCGGTCCGCTCTGGTCAGGGCAAAGCAGCTCAAACTGAAGATCGCGTCGCCACCGATCAACGACTGTCAAGACCTGAGTTGAGCTGAGCTGACCGCTAGTGTGAACGAGCAACGGTCAGGGCAGATCAAATGGGCGGCGAACGTCTCAAAACTATGCTCGTAAGCAATAAAAAAGAGTAATAAATAAAAATAAAAAAATGTTTTAACAGTATTTTATTTCTGTTTATTATAAAGTCGTCAAACTTGAATATAAATTCAAATATTATTACACATTTTAGTACTGTCAAGATACAGATCCTGTTTCCAATTTTTTTTAAAAAATATTGTGAATATATTTTTAGAATCAAATGCTTCTGTACCAGCGTTAACAAATAAACAAAGAATATTTGTAAAGTAGGATTTCTCCCGCTCATCCTGAAATTTACTTTGTACATGGCATGAAATTTTATCCTTCCGTAAATAATTGTGCAAAATACATGTTGCTAAAATTATGTTATGAATTAATTTTTCTAAAATAAATTCGAAATCTTTGAGCCCTAAAATATCAAAAGCATTTCCCACCACTCGTCTCGCACGGCATAGCCGGTAGTTAGCATTAATTTTACTCTTGATCTGTTTCCGCTTGAATCTCTGGATGCACCCAGAACCATCCTCTTTTTGATCTTGACGTACTTTTAGGCTCTTGATCCAAAATCATTGCGATTTAATTGACTTTGGGGTGGAAAACGGCATTGTTCACTATGAGCAATGGAAATGAAATGGCCTCGTCTACTACTTGTTCTGGACTGACCTGAGCTGAGCTGACCGCTAGTGTGAATGCTATCCTGGATTGTGAGCTGAGCTGACCTTATAGCAGAATATTTGTGTACTTAATTTATTTCACTTTTTCTAGGCCTCTTTTTGTATTTGAGTCAACACAGGATGTATCCAGTACTGTATGTTAATGAAATATTTACTATACTTCGTTCTATGATATAATAAACTATTAAAGTAACGTTTTTTGAATGGTGGATGCCTATTTCTTCCACCAAAGCAAAAAACTTATTGAACTCGATGCGATAAGGCCGGCGCCGGCTCCGGTTTTGCCGGTGTGTGTGAAAACGATATTAGGCTATATGACTTTTTTTAAAAAATAAGTTTTTTTAATTTTATACTTTCTATGGAGTGAATTGGAAGCACTTAAAGAAGATTTTAAAAACTGATTTCAGGATATTCTTAACATGACCATTCCAGATTGGGTATTAGAACCTTTCTCAAACCTACAAACAGCAGATTTATCGCTACAGGAAGAGTTGATAGAACTGTCAAAAAATGAAGAATTAAAATTGAAATTAAAAAATGGATATCAAGAATTTTGGCTACAGAGGCAAATTCCAGATTTATATCCGGCTTTGTGGGCTGCAACAAAAAAGTTTTTTATTGCATTCCCTGAAAATCCAAAATACCTGGGTGTAACTCTTGACAGAAGTCTCACTTTTAAAAGCCACTGTCGCAATGTCAAGATGAAAGTATCAGCACGCAACACCATCTTAAGCAAGTTGACCAGATCTAGCTGGGGAGCTAACCCAAGCGTCATCCCCACCTCTGCCTTAGCCTTATGCTACTCCGCAGCAGAGTATGCATGTCCTGTGTGGCAAAAATCCAGCCATGCTAAGACAGTAGACGTTGCACTCCACAGAACATGCTGGGTCATCATAGGTTGCCTCAGACCATCGCCTGTGAGCAAAGTGGGGATACTAGCTGGCATCGCCCCTGGAGATATACGCCGGGTAGTTGCCACCAGTGATTGAAGACGTCCGATACCCCCTACATGGCTATACACCAGCGCCATCGAAACTATAGTCCCGTTCAAGCTTCATGCGAACTTCAAAGCGACCAACTTGAGCTCCAAGCAATGAAAGGGAGAAGAGCTTACAACAAGGGTTCGAATGGATCAAGCCAAAAGAGGGTCCACTACCTGGGTCTGAACAACCATGGCCCATATGGAAGTCGCTAAACAGGCTTTAAGTTGGAGTTGGCTACTGCAAAGATACACTTGTCACTTGGGGATGCCAGGGAGTACAGCCAGATACCACATGTTCGTGCGGCGAGAGAGAAACCATGGTACATTTTCTGTCCACAACTTGGAATAAATGTATCTCAATTTGACCTTCAATCAGCTACTGACAAAGCCATCGCATTGGCAGAAAAACTACCACATATTTGATGCTGTCATCGACACGAGAAGAAGAAGATTGCATTCCCGTCATCATATTTAGTCGAAAGGGGATTTAGTATAGTAAGCAATTTACTAACAAAGAAAAGAAACAAATTGCCAGTAGTGGAACGTGGTGATTTAAGACTCATGCTGACAAATATAGCACCAAATGTAGAAAAATGAGTATCATTACATCAAGCTCGGACCTCTCACTGATAATTTTACGATAATTTTCAGTATATGTTTTTAATCAAATTATGTATAAGGTACCAATAATGTTAATATTCTTTAATAAAGTAATTTAAAAAATCTGTCCTTGTTTTTAAATATTTAATATAGTCCATTTCACCTATGAGGGGTGCCATCAAATCACTGTTTGAAGAAGTGGGCAACAAGCCAATTAAATTGAAGCGCTATGGATTACACAATGTTGATTACAACAACAAAAGAAGTCGGTGATGTTTTTTTTTTCAAACAGGGGGGTGGTGAGTAATTTTTTTTTCGAAAAGGGGGCGGTAGGTCAAAAAAGGTTGGGAACCTATGATCTAAACAATGATCCAACTAAGACCAAAACTCATTATAATGTTACCGCCAACCAAATAGCACACCAACTGCTATTAAATGGCAAAGCTAATCACAAGTCCAAAATGCCCAAACTGCAGAAAGAAGGCCAAGATAAGAATAATGACCTCACAATACCATTCAGCATGGAAGAATTGGATAAGGCTATAAGAAATTGCAAAAATGGAAAATCAGCAGGCCTGGATGACATTACGACAGAACAAATTAAGCACTTTGGTCTAACAACAAAGAAGTGGATGCTTCAGCTCTTTAACAACTGTATGAGTAAATGTCAAATTCCAAAGATATAGCGGAAGAGCCGAGTGATCGCCTTGCTTAAACCTAGCAAAGAAGGAAACAGTCCAAAGAATTTTAGACCTGTTGCACTTTTATGTCACCTCTACAAACTGCTTGAAAGAATGATCTTAAACCGGCTCTTGCCTGTAGTTGATCCTTTGCTTATTCCTGAACAAGCTGGATTCCGCCCGGGTAAAAATTGCACAGGACAACTACTAAACCTCACGCAGTTGATAGAAGATGGATTTGAAGCTCGTAAGGTAACAGGGGTGGTATTTGTTGATTTGTCAGCAGCGTATGACACCGTCAACCATCAGCTACTACTAGTCAAGTTCTACAATCTGACCAGGAATTTCATTCTTAGTAAGTTCATTGCTACTCTTTTGTAGAACCGCAAATTCTTTGTTGACTTCCAAGGTGAACGTAGCCGTTGGAGGCCACAGAAGAATGATCTACCCCAAGGAAGTGTGCTAGCCCCATTATTGTTTAACATATATACCAATGACCAGCCTATACCACGCAAATGCAGGAGTTTCGTGTATGCTGATGATCTTGCTCGGGTCTCACAAAGCAAATACTTTGAATCAGTGGAGAGCACCCTTACCAACGCTCTGGAAGATTTTTCAAGGTATTATAGCACGAACCAGCTTAAACCAAATCCTACGAAGACACAAGTATGTGCTTTTCATCTAAGGAACAAAGAAGCAAATCGTAGGTTAAAGGTAACATGGTCGGGGGTCGAACTAGAACACTGTGATACTCCAAAATATCTAGGAGTGACCCTTGACAGATCACTTACATTCAGGAAACATTGCATGAACTCCAAGCTGAAAGTTTCCAGTAGGAACAATCTCATAAGAAAACTGGCTGGATCGCAGTGGGGCAGCCAACCTGAAACAATTAGAACTTCTGCCTTAGCACTATGTTATTCGGCTGCAGAGTACGCCTGTCCCGTGTGGCACAGTTCAACCCATGCCAAACAAGTAGACATTGCACTTAACGACACGTGCAGAATCATAACAGGCTGCTTAAAATCAACTCCAGTCGAATGGCTCCACCGTCTCGCAGGAATAGCACCACCTTCTGTTCGAAGGAAAATAGCAGTGAACAAGGAAAGGAGGAAAGTGAACCATGAAAAATCTCATCCACTATATGGGCATATCCCTCACAGGCAAAGACTGAAGTGCAGGAAAAGTTTTATAAGAATATCTCAGGAACTTACAACGACAACTGAAGAAGCCAGGTTACAACTATGGGAAGCTAAGGCTCCCCTTCCGCATGGCTGGGGAAGAGTGTCTGAATCTTGCCACCTGGTTATGACAAGGGATGGTTGACGTGGAAATCTTTGAATAGGCTGAGATCAGGAGTGGGCAGATGCAAAGTGAATTTAGCAAGATGGGGCTATACTGAGATCAGTGATATCAAGTGCGACTGCGGTGAAGACCAGACTTTCCAGCACATGCTCCAGTGTCAACTGTGTCCAGCATCCTGTTCGGCAGCTGAACTGTATGAGGCCTCAGAAAATGCACTGGAAGTGGCCAAGTTCTGGTCGATTATAATTTGATGATTGTGATTGTGTAACTGTATGTTTCTGATACGAAATAATAATAATAATTATTTGTTCTTCTCACACCAAATCTTTTCTATAAAATAAGATGCACCAGGAAATAAACATTTTGATACTGTTCACCAAATTTATAAACCATCTTTTTGAAATTAACGGTTTTAAATGTTGAATGCAACTTATCAGGTATTAACACTGCTCACTTAAAAGTTTACCCAACTCCTTCATACACATACTTTGTTTTTACTCTTTATATTTAGTCAAGTTTTTCCCTGTGTATCTTAAGTTCAATCCGCGTTTCTTTTTCGTCTTATATTCGTCTTTGTACCTTCTCACGTCCATTCCTTCGTTATGTAACTGAAAATTGAATCTTTGCTTAATGTCGTACTTTTAAAATCTTATTTGTTTCACCCCACTAGCCACTTCTTTGTTCCTTGTTAAATAGCACCAGTCTTCAGCTTCTTTCACTTCTTCATAGTTTTTGCGGCGTTTATCTTGCTTCTCATTTTTTTTTTTTTGGATCGGTACCTGACATAGAAATGTTTTCGTCGACCCTTTCATTTCTGTTCTCATTATTTTTATAGTCTTTGTTTTCCTATTCATAATTCTTTTTCTTGTTTATGATTATTTTTTTCTTCTTTTCTACCAGTGTCTATTTCTTTTGCTTCATAATTTACTCCTTCAAACTATTCTTTCACATCATTCGACACATAAATAACATTTTATGTTCTTCATTTTTCAATTCCTTCTTCGTTGGAGTTATTATTACCATTATTATCTCCTATTGCTCAGTTCTGTCTTTATTACTTTCTTCTTCTTCACTACCCGTTCGTCTGATGATTTGTTAAATTTCACGAAAAAACTTTTCATTATTCTGGCTCATTTCATGGAAAAATTCCATCCAACTCCGATTCATTTCTTGGAAATAATTCTTCTGGCTCTATCTCGTTTCTTCTGTTCCTTGCAAAATTGCCAATAAAATCGTGTTATTGAAGTCGGTATCTTTTTATTTGCAGTCGTCATCACGGCTATAACCATCTATGGTTACTATTCCATTATTTCGTTCAACTATTTTTTAATTTAATTATTAATTAACAATCACCAACTCAAATCACTGTGATAAAATCTTTTTTAACACCTGAATAAATTAATAACTTCTACATAACAATGGTGTCATGGAAACTCTTCGGTCTACTATTAGATTTGCTAAGCTTTCATTAATCCATAGATTGCAGCTTCTTGAGCTACATCAACATCTGTTCTGCTAGCACTGTCGCCATATGTAACTTTACAGTTACGATAAGCCAAACATAACATACCTGAATATTTACCCAGATGTAAACTTCTAGCAAACAGCATTTGTTGCTTGTTTTTATTCGTATGTCTTTCTTTTAACAGTATAATGACTGACACATAATTCTTTTTATACATATCTCTTTCATCTTTCTGCGTAAATTGTTTTCATATCTTGATGATGTTGCTGTCCACATCATACTCTGACAGAGACAATATAAAATACTCTGATACATTGCCATAATTTCTCTGCAACTGAATCTTCCAGTACGCTCTGCTGAGTCGGCGCTGCCAACATTAGTCTCTGAGTCCATATATATGCTATCTGTTCAAAATAAAATCCATTGTACGAAAATTATCAACATTTAATTTAAAATAGCAGTCAGATATAACGTGTTACCTTTTCTATTCCCCTCCAAAATGTGTCTCAAAAACTGATTTCGAATAATTTCTCAGTGGAGGAGCGCATCAGTTTGACGTGACGTTTTGAAGCCGCACTCCCACTTCATCTTCACGAACGTCGGTAAACTTTGTTTTTCAGTTATCTCATACATTGTGTCCGGTTACAACTGAGTTACCTTCTAAATTCCAAAATTCGACTTATCGGTATTAAAAATATCCTAAGAGTTGAATACTATCTATAGTAGGATTATGCTAATAGTAAAATAGCATCAATTGAATAGCAAATTGAACAGCATCAACAGAAAAAATAAATGAGACTGTAAATACCTGAGATATTTAACTACTTTCCAATTCAAAACCAAGCTGCTTGTAGCAAAAACTGATCCCTGGTTATGGTTATGTCTTTATCCTTCGTCGACATAGAGGTAATTAGAAGCGGAAAAGGACAGAAAACTAGAAGGAATTCGGCCTTGACCTCTTGGCATTCACCTGAAGTGATTTCGGGAAACAATGAAGTCAAAATTTGGATGGCTTGACGAGGATTCAGACCGAAATTAATCATGATAATCCACTGATCTATGACTGTATAACATGTTCACTCACTTTCGCAATCAACAATACATTGTTAAAACTAAGACAGAAAACAATGTAACAAAAAGAAATGGCAATCTCACGTGTATCCAGAAGGAAAATAAAATCGTGATATCAGCGTGGGGTTCGTGATGTGACGTGACTTCAGTGTGCACCCAACTCATAAGCTAAGCATACATACACACATTTGTGCACGAGTAAGATCCCGAAACATTTACGCGTGAATATTCTGGCGACAAGCCAGTCTTGTCAAATCCTATATATACGAACATAAAATTCACAGATTTGTCGTTTAGTTGGCTCGGTACGTTTAAAATGCTTAGGGAGCGTGCACAAACTATGTGGCTCGGTCGGGGGGGGGGGGGGGGAGGGGTTGGCTGGAAGGCTACGTGGGACGAGGGGGGGGTTCCAAGCCAGGCCACGTAGCTTACCTTTCCTAACATTTTTCACAGTTAAAATGAGTAACAGAAATCACAACAGCATGTGAATATTTATTTCCCTCAGTTAATTATCTCCGTATGCAATTTACAATCGTCTGACAAGAGAAAACAGTACAAATGTCTTCTGAAATCAAAATGGGAAAAAGCTACGTGCTACGTGGGGGAGGGGTAGAGGCAAAAGCCACGTAGGGCTACGTGGGGGGGAGGGGGGTTAACGGGAGGCTGAAATGGATCTACGTGGTTTATGCACGCTCCCTTATGGCATTGTATAATTATCTGTCAGAATTTCCATACTTGTGGTTAGGATCTTTGACGTCTCGAGAACTAATCACTGGGAAGTATCCCGCGGACGTTACCGTATGGGGTTACACTCGATGTCTGCGGAACCCAACGGTGACAAGAGTAACAATCCCTAAACATGAAGCAAATGGGTAGGCAGAGACCTTCAAGTGACCAGTCGATAAGGTTGCTGATCATGGAGGAAGGAATATATGGAGACGAAATAACGCCAAATCGATGAAACCTCATAAAAAAAACGTCTCTTACTGCGCATGTGCGGCGGCCATAGGAGCCCCAAAACATTAGGCTGTTTGCACTGCGTATGCTGTTGTTAACATTTCATTTTCTAATATTTCAAAGTTTTTTTATCATGCCAAGTTGTGTTTGCATATGGTTGCACAAACAGACAAGATAGGAAACAACCTGGAATAACGTTTCGTAACTAAATCACATTGAAATTATTGTTCTTGCAATGTTTGATAGATAACTGCAAGATTAGAGCATATCGCTATAAATTTATTCATTTCTCTCAATAGGATGATATCGTTCTCAAATGTTTGTTGGTGTAGTATAGACAATCAGCATATGTTATTACTTTGCACCTGAAAGGCTAGCCTTATTGTAAACAAGTATTGAAAGTCTAATTTAAGCAGGTCAAGTTTACATCGAGATATAGTAAATGTGCATACTTTAGTCCAGTTTCAGTTTACACTGAAAGTGTAAGATGAAATTAATTGTGATAATTTGTGCTGTGTGAACTACTAAACTTGATGAAGCAAACATTGTTGTTACCCGAAATGTATTTCGCGATGCATTTCATGTGTTTAGATCTGTCCACATAGTTTGGTTTTGTAGTGGCAATATTAATGTAAAATTTGGGTAGGTTGAAATGCAGCCTGTACCAGAAGAGTACAAACAATTTATTTATTATTAGTTTTAGTAATTTCATAAGCACCATGTAAGATACAACGTGTATCGCGATGTAAACTACTCCCATCTAAGCTTCAGACTATTGATGTATGATAAGAAGATAAATGCACTGATGTTGCTATCAAAATTACATATACCACTAACAGTACAATATCTTCTGAGTAAGCCCAGAAGATATGAGGTCTTTTGAAGGGTTCAATTTTTTTTTTTTTTAAAAAAGTTCTAAACATTGACTTAACCTAACCTAACCACCCCAATTTGGAGACAGCATATCTCGAGAACTATGCGAGATATCGAAAATATATATTCGTCACTTTCCGAGTTATCTTGTCATGTTTTATAAGAATCTATCATCAAATTTGACCTTTGGAAAATGTTTCTTCTGAATTTCAATCCGAAACTCCTCACTTTTGAGACAGTATATCTCGAGAACTAAGCACTATATCAGAAAATTTTATCCTTCATTTTTGATCTGTCTCGTCAAGTTACATAATAATCCATCATCTAATTGCGGTGCCATGGTTGTCTTATGATTCCCTTGAGGTTTTTGTGCCTTTTCCCAGCGTTTCTACGGCCAAGCAATATGGCGGCCTCCCCACCCCACTTCTCTCTACCTAGTTACACTCCAGTGCATGGTGAAGGTCCCTTGCGTTGTCTCTATATATTCCTTCCTCCATGAGTCTATCTTACTGTCTCTGAGGTCGAGTGACATTAATGACTCTGAAATGGAATTTGCTGAGGAATACGACATTGACAACATCAAAAATCTTGCTGTACATATCACCATACAGGAAGCAACTCTAGATAAACAGTTTGTTACAAGAAAGAAGAGGAAAATAACAACAAGAATGAAGCCCTCACATCTGAAGATACATTAACTGAAACAGTCGCTAGCACACAGAGGTCTAAATTTCCACCACTAGTTATGCCTATGGTGAATAAGAAAGTTGAAAGTTTTTTTTTTAACTTAACGGATAACCTTGAAGGTTACCTGAAAGTCGTTAATGGTGTTATATTTTCTTGGTCTATTATGGACTAACAGGGTGGCATTCTACATGCACCAGATACCTGAAGAGAGGACCTTGAAGGTCATTATAAAGGGCCTTGCTGCTAGTGTGCCTACTGACGAGCTTCAAGAAGAACATAAAGGTTTCATAGTAAACAGAGTTAACCAATTTTTAATAAAAGGGGAAGAAGAAAACTTATCCCTTATCAATGTATGTGCACCTAGGAGCTACACTGAAAAGATATATGACCTTGGGGATATATTATTCATGAAGATACAAATGGAAAATACTGACAGCATCAAGGGTCACTTAATGCTCCAAATGTCAGCTTCACGGTTGTACATAAAAATGCTGCAACTTCCAGTCCAGATGCGTGAAATAAGCTGAGTTGCACCCCAAGAGTTAGTGCACAATGCCTCATTTAGAAATGGCAAAATGTGTGAACAGTCATGGGGCGGAGTTGTACAGCGCGTCAGTCAGTCTGAAACCATCAAAGGTGAAGAACCATGAGACCAAAACAAAAGCGAAAATAACACAAAAAGAAAAATCAAAACAGGGGTAACAAGAAGATTTTTTTTTTTCTGCTTTGTCTCTCAACAGCGAGGTCTTTAGAGACGGGAAAGGATGGGGGCAAGGAATGGGAAGGAATTCGGCCATGGCCTTTTTAAGGAAGCATCCCGGTATTTGCCTGGAGTGATTTGGGAAACCATGGAAAACCCAAATCTGGATGCCCGGACGGGGATTCGAACCGCCGTCCTCCCGAATGCGAGGCCAGAATGCTATCCGTTACACCACCATGCTCGGTAAACAAGAAGAAGAAAAGTAGTTTGAAACCCAAGCAGAGACCATACATGACCGAGATTGGATGAAACATTCTGCTCAAAAAAGGAATAGAAAGAAAAATGAAAGTAATGATTCCAGCTTCTTTTCCTCCTTATTCGACAAAGGTCTGAGTACAATTCTACAATTTAAAAGTAAAAATAAAACCGTCAAACAATCAAACAGAATTTTGCAAAAATTGTAATCTCTAGTAGAAATGTTAATGAGCATAATTAAATAATGGTGCAAAAGTAAGACACTAACAAAAAATCTTAAAGACAGAATGCCAACAGGGAAATTGCCACTGGAGCGTGCGTTCCATCTCAATTATTATAAATTAAAAGAACAAAAGACTTTATTTAGCGTTAAATCATCGACATATCACTGCTGACGTAAAAGTTATTAAAACCTAATGACTAGTTCAAAATGAGAGGCATGGTTGACAGGTTGAGTACAGGTCAGACAGAAGAGGAGGCGAAAGTGCAATTATTATCAAAAAGTCGATACCACATCAACAAATTCCAGTAACAAATCTTGCTCTTGATGTCACAGCAACAAAACACAGGCATAAGAGGGGCATATTGTCATGGTGAGAGCTCATATCTCAGCCAACAAACAGCTGCTATATGTGGATGTAGATGCTCTTCTGGCTCTAGGAAACAAAGTCACTGTTGGAGGTAACCACAACTGCAAACACTTTGCCTGACATTCGATACTCAGTAACTCTTGTGGCAAAAAACTGCTCTCACTGGTGGACAAGTGGAATACAGAAGTTAAGGAACTGACCACGGAAGTTATGGAACCGACCACACCAACATACATCCAACGAACAGACTCCATTGTCCAGATATCCTTGACGTAGTTCTATCACAGAACATGAGTCATCGAGTATATCTGGAAACCAAAACCGAGCTGTCGTCTGACCACAAGCAGGTTATGATCTTATTTAGCAACTAGCTGGTGCCCAAGACTTTATTCGTGTGTGTCAAGAAGTTCTGTTTTGCACGGAAATTTAAATATTTACAGGTTAAAAAGCAGCCTGTCAAATCAGCAACCCACCAGTGAAAATCCTGCCAAAATCGGTTCACACACTAAACATGTTGCATATAATTTATTTATATTTGTTGATATGTGAAAAAGCATTTTAGTACATTCTAAAGATTTTTTAGAACACTGGTCAAGATATGAAAATGCCCTAGGTATACCACTTTCAATTACCATATCTCCCACACTCCCAACATGCAACTAACATAGTGCACATAAATGCAAGTGGTCTCCGGTAGTTAGTTGTTGCTGCAAAGTGAAATATAGTGATAAAATTGATCTTGTGAATGGCTGATTGAAACTAATACATAATGTAGGAATTGGGTACAATGTATCAGGCATCTTGTGTGTCATTTGTCCTATTGTTTAAGATTTTTGTGTTGCAGGTATTTAATTGTAGCCTGTTGTCATGTTTTAGCCGCATGACGGTTTCCAATGTTGAAAAAATTTGTATTTATGTTTTAGATGTTCTTTGACTATTGGGGATTTGAAGGTCTATTTTAGTAATTATATGTCAGTGCAGTTATTCTGTCTGCCTGTATTCATGCATTAACTTTATTCATATATATATGGATTTTTCTTCTTGTCATCAATCCGAAGATTGGTTTGTATCAATTTTCCACGTATGCTGCTTCTCTGCCTTTCTTTTTAATTCTGGCCTATCATCTTGTCTCTTCTATAAATTCCTTATAATGCCATTCCTGCACAAAAACTGAAGTTACCTTTAACTTCTATTTAGCAGATTTACTATTTGTTGTTGTTTTATTTGTCGTTTATTCACATTACTGACTTCCAGAATCAATCAGTACAGGAACTGAACCTCTGCCTGCCAGCTTATATTATATAAAAGCATTCATCAGAATATACCACCCAAGGGAATCACCCTCTTACCTCTTTATCTAAAATTTTGGCAACATTGTGATAAAGAATGGGCCTACCACTAGAAAACTTTCTTCAGCATTAGTTGTCTTACACAAAATAACATTATTCCACAAGATTTATTAGATAAAAGCTATAAAAGATGTCACAGTTACTGTTTGAATACAATTGGCTCAAGGAATATACCAGAATAGCCTCTTCATCTTTAACTACTTGTTAGGTATTTGGTTATTTAAAAAAACTACTCGAAGAATCACTTTCCAGTTTGTTTATTTTCCCGTGTACTTTAAACTGACATTACACAACAAGCTTCATTTCGAGCCAAAGATATTAAATGCAAACATAAACAAATGCTCTAGCGATTCTTACTTTCAATGAACTTGCAACTCCTTCAAAACTAAACTTTTTCAAACTAAAACTCGTCTCTGCTGTTCGCTTTATATAGTCACTACAGAAATTTCCAGAATAATACAGAGAAAACTGCCAGATGTTTCTCGAATGCAGCTAACAATCAAAATCACATTAAAACAATCAGAATTAATACAAAATCACAATCATCATGAAATGCATGGAAATGAAAATTAAAGGTATTTACAGACAAAATTATCTAGATAAATTAGTCCAAACTGTTGCAAATTGTCATCCAAACATTGTAGCTCACAACAATTACAAACTTTTAATCAATGTTTCATACATAATAGTGTCCTTGATCACATTGCATAGCATTTACATAGTTTCTTTCCATAAAACAATGTTCATTTACACAAATTCACAGTTATTTACAAGAAAAATAAACAAAAACATAATTAATCAACTCACAGCTTGTTATACATAATTCCTAAAATACAATTTTGTTAAAGGGCTGGGGTTGAGGGCCATTATTTACTGTAGCTTTTATGTAACTAGTTTTTTTTTTTTTTTTTTTTACTTTATTTGAAGAACTGATTGCAGATTACCATTAGCATCATGAATCGCGAAAGAATAAAATTATTTTCCATCTTCGATTTGCATTTCTCTGCAAACCAACAATAAAAATAGTGAATTAACTACTGTATCAAGAGTATTATCGCTACTTTGTAAGCATTAGTTCTCATATGACAAAAAAAAAAACTAAAACAGAGAAAAAACAGTTTTTATTCTGATGAATTATATCTGCAAGATGTAGAGCATTAGGTCAATTAAATTTCTGTTATTAATACGGGTGCCAAAATGATGACTTCTTAGAATTCATGCTCTTTTTATGGACTTTTCCACTTTCGCAGATCAACTCGGGCACTTCCTCTTTTCAGGGCTTGAGCTTACTTTGAAAGCATATCAGTTGGACTACCAGCTTACAAGGCCTGCTGTAATCTTATGGGGAACTGGATGTGTTACAATCAGTCTGTGCAATGTGTAAAAATGTTTTGTGTGCATTAATTGTATTTTTAGTTTGTTTAATGTGTAGTTTGTAAGGCCTTCATGACTGGAAAATTACCTGAAAACCACAATCAGGACGTCCAATATCTTACGCTTATGGTGACTAAAATGATGGTACCCTATTAAGCATTTTACTTCAAATTCTATCCATTCTGACTTTAAATTAATAACATAAGGTAATGACTTACTCCTTAACCAATTATAAATTTTAGTATAATTTCTCAATGATTTATTGTATAATATCCAATACAAACATATCATACAGAAATATAAGTTAATTCTATATAAAATATTTCATGACAACAGCTCTTGGTATCACAGATATTTGATAATAATTTACAACAATTTAGTTTCTCGGCATTGTGTAAGTTAACCTCCGTTGTGCTAAAATCCGTGCTCGCATCTCTGTCTGTGGATTCTTTCGCCACATCATCGCAATCATTATGTAGAAGCCACCCACACATTTAGTAAAAAAGTCAACTATGCTCAAAAAAACTGGCGTCAAAACATGTAAGAGGTATGTAAATTCTCTAAACAAGCTCAGTGAAAAAAGACCAAGTTCTCTTGTTAAATGCAAAAGGCCTGTAAGTAATGTAATAAAAAGAACAGATATGAAAAACAATGCATTCTTAGCATTTTCTACTGTCAATACAGCTCTAAGTTTGTCAATAAAACTCCTGATATCACATTTATCTATGAAGTTTGAAAGCAAGTATCTAGTTTCATCATCTCTTGAATGTGATAAATCTGTAGACATCAATGAATGCTGACAACTTGA
Organism: Vandiemenella viatica; assembly: GCA_031002005.1. Classification (NCBI taxonomy): domain Eukaryota; kingdom Metazoa; phylum Arthropoda; class Insecta; order Orthoptera; family Morabidae; genus Vandiemenella; species Vandiemenella viatica. The sequence continues at coordinate 140,927,984 of CM061921.1, forward strand.
ATCAGTTTCAATACTTCTGATGGATTCATCCACATTTGAAGCTTTCCTGAAGGAAAAAAAAAGTTTTTTTACAATTGATTAAGTTTATTTTCATACAAATTTTATTCTATAAATTTAATATTTATGTATTTTGAAGTACAACATATGGTAAGGAACATCGCCAAGGTGCTTTATTGGCTGCAGAGGGCAAACAATCTATGTCCGCCAGCAGAAAGTCAGTGAAAATATACAGCCTACTCTAACTATATGTATACACAAGGTGTAATTCTGAGAAAAACCTGCTGTAATAACTAACATCCATTTTTATGATATTATTCTATTATTAAAGGCAGAGCTGACTGGCACTTCTACATACATTCCAAATGTATCTAAAAAAAATGTTATAAGAATTGGAGAACAAAATGCAAATTTCTGTAAATGATTCATTATAGTCTATAGAAGGACTAAATAAAATTATAATTGACAATAGTCCAAAAAGTATAATCTTCATGCTCAGCAATTTTTATATCATATATATTGACACAAGTATATGCCTAGTCGGGCAAGTTTGAATACTTAACATGTTCTATTAGGACTAACCATAGTAGGAACTATAGATTAGAACAAATCAAAAGAAAGATACATAATAACATGACTGATATTTGCATGGTGGTCAATGGTTAAAGCATCTGACTGGAGATCGAAAGGTTCCCAGTTCAAATCCCCGTCTCGATTGTGTTATTATTGCTTTTAGGGCTTAAGGTCATGTTAACATTAGCAGTCATTAGCACTCTTAGATTAACCCGGTATCGCCTCGTTGTTTAAGGGTAACTGAAATACTGTCCATATGGCAGATTGTAAAATGGTCTGGCACACAGGTAGCAAAATAGTAAAAACACTAGAATTATGGGTGTAAAGGAGCCATAAACACCTAGGAGATTACAAACAATAACTTATTGACTACAAAAGATCAACAATCTTTGGAACAGCAATGTGTGTGGCTGGCTGTAAAAAAAATATAACAAATAATATAAATTTGAAGAAATTATACAAAACTACTAGCATTTGAAAAAAAAAAAAAAAAGGCAGTACTAGGATAGGTGGCTGAAAAGAGGCTGTCAAATCCATTTTAAGACCAATGCCGTTTTGTCCAAGATTTCAATGATTATTCTTGTTGGGCCTTTAAGGTGCAAAATCATCATGTTTAATAGCATCGTTACAATTAAATGCTATGACGATGCTGCTTAAAAAGAATCTAAACTATCGTCTGTATGATGGACTGTAAAACGATCTGCCATACAGACTGAAAAATAAAAAATTCTATAACGTTAAATTTAAACAGGTCACAAAAGTTTGAAAACCACTAACAACAGCTGGTTGGGTGTAAAGGGGCCAACCAGAATAAATAAGGTTAGAACAACAAATTGTTTCTTGAGTGTAGAAGGGCCAGTCAGATATAAACAAAGCAAATATAAATAACGAAGTATTAGTATTGGCGATCGTAAAAGGACCACCAATCGAACTCGTCCTGCTGAGGAATGGATATTGGCTCCTCCAGCAGCATTTCAGGGTCTTCTGGCTCCGAAGTAGCTATAGACATTCCCACCTCATTGGAGGTATGGTTTTTTTTTTTTTTTTTTTTTTTTTTTGATAGGCCTCTTCCCCTTCTCCCTACCACCGGTATAGGTTCGGAGGTGATGAGGAGGGGGACCTCACAAATTTTGAAGGATCCATCTATCGGAACTTCGGATCCCTCACTTTTTCTTTATTTTGCCAATCATTTGTAGGGCTTACAGGAGTTGTTGCTGCTGCAGCAGCTGGTTCTTTACCCACTGCTGTATGTACAGCAGCCTTAGCAGCTGCAACTGATGAAGATGCTACTGGTTTAGAAGTCTAAAATGCTGCTGGACTGGTCAAGGTTGCTGATGTGTTGCACCCAATGTCTGCGGTCCTGGGTGTCCTAACCTTAGTGGATTTTGAACCACATTTACATTCGCAAGAGCATCCTGTGCTTGTGGTCATGTCTGTCACAGACGTCTGGGTAGCAACACTTTGTTTCATTAAAGGAGCTACCAATGCCTTTGCAAAGCTGGTGGCGTAAACAGGTGGTGCAAGCGCCTTAAAACGCTTTATGGGTTTTAGTTAATGTATTTTTTTCTCTTCTAGGTTAACTCGACACTCCCTGCTCCAGACAGGGTGTGCCTTGGAGCAGTTTATGCATACCTGTGGGTGTATTCACTTCCCAGCTCATGTGCCGCCTTGCCACATGTTGGGTTACCCTTGTAGGACGCTGACATATGTCCGAATCTTTGGCGCATCGGATCTGTCACATATGGGCGTACATTCAGATTAATATATCCTGCTTTAATGTTCTTGGGCAAAGCAGGAGTGTCGAATGTCAACACAAATCTCATCCCTGAATATAGTTTTTAACTTCCTACTCTGCTCAATCCTAAGTTGAATCTCCAGCTCTGATATTTCGCCAACAATCTGTGGATTAAATTCTGCATCAATCATACCAAATAAGTTGTTTAATATTTCTGCATTTTTCATCTTAACATTAATTTCCTCCTCATTCTTAACTGTCTGAAAGTCCAAAATCCATAACTATTTCCTAATACAGCTGTAGAAATTCCTAGTTGCATCATTTAGTGTGCCCTCGTGGCTATGTCTTCATGAATATGTCCTTAGCTCCCTTCTTATCTGCTACCATTCTTGACAGATTATTTTGTACCATTTATTCTCAATTCCATCCTACTTTTCATTGATCTTAATTAAATGACCATTCAAGCAATGAATTTATATTTGAAGGTGAAATATAGATATGGAGTATGCAGAAAATCATGTGAAGATGAGCTGAAATGCTCTCACTCTTAAAATAACTGGAAACACAATCTGTGATCATGATGTAAAAACAATTTGACCTTGATAGTGTGTGATTATCACAAAATTTTTACAAACATTCATAATTTTCAGATTTGTGACCATCATTGTTCAATTCTAACTTCATACATCATCAGCCTAACTGTGTCATTATTTTTTTTTTTAATGGAATACCATAAAGTTAGTGCTATCATCTACAGAGAAATTAACTGCCAACACCTTTGGATGTGCGTATTGAACATTTGTCTTTCTGAAATAAGCAAACAAATTTTTATGTTTCATTTTCTGCAGGAGAATAAAAGAGTGTCACGATTGAGGAACAGACCATCAAGTTCATGTATGTCCAAGGAAAGCTGGTAAAGCAAGTTCACAATGAGAAGTGTCCATGCAGAAAAGGCAATTCCATACTGACTGCATGACAATTTGTGAAGCCCTGCATGAATTGAAACCTATCTTGGCAGATGACATCACTGTGACATAGAAAGTGGAGACTGGAGCTTAGCCACTGACATCATAATGGCTATAATTACGGATAGTAAGACGTTCATCTGGAATACCAAACATCAGCTGCACATTCATAAAGTGTTGGTACAATGAGTTTTATAGAAGAGTATTGCGGATTTTACGCTCTGATGAGCTGTATAAAGAAAACATTTTCAGCCAAAAGGTGACCGAGAAAAGAGAAATGAGCAAATAGTGGGAAGTAGCCAGTCAGCCCTCTCCAAAAGAAGGTGCAAAGATCAGCCTCTCAGGTTTTAGAGTTTTATGAGATTTCTTTAGTCATCCTGGTGAACTATGTACCACAGGTCAAGTACTAGTACATATTACTGTGATTTCCTAGCTTGGTTATGTAAAATGGTGAAATGCTCACAAAAGGAGTGCTGCTGTTGACAGTCATTTCAACCTGCCCATTCTGCCAGTGCAACCAATTCTGAAAGCAGTTTTACTGGAATTCATTATCTTGACCCACCTTGCATATTTGCCAGACCCAGCACCAAATAACTACTGCCTCTTTCAGCACAGCAAATGCTCACTCAAAATACATCATTTTGAGACTAGAGATATTTCTAACATGAAACACTGATTTCAGGTACAATGTGCAGCATTCTATATACCATAAATGTCTTATGCAGGATAAAAGATAATTGAAAGAAATGTCATCAGATAAAGTGATTGTGAAGAGAAGTTATTTTATTCAAGGTGACAGCATAAATTTTTTTATTTTTTTGTCTAAACTTGTTTGAAAAAATAGACATGGCTAAAGTCCTGTGGTATGTAAAAGACAAATCATTTAGCCAATTAGATAAAAGAATTCAGGGTTTGTAAATGAAAGAAAAAGGGGGAAGGGAAAGAGATGAAATTAATGCAAATATTTCACTAAATGGATAATCTCCTATTAATGACATCTGTATATTAGACCATGAGAAACAGGACCACACAGAGTAAAGACATAAGATTTTTTTTTTTTTTTACACAGATATCAGGTTCTGTATTATCTTCACTAAATATCTGAAATTGTTCTGTATTATGTGTTGTACTGGGAAAGTTATTGGCAGCTGTAATGGGAAGGATTGGCTGTTTACTAATAGAAAATAGCAAATAAAGAAATCCAGAACTGAAATAGTAATTAACATCTGTTCATTAAGTACTAGATACTATTTTTTTCCCCGAAAAAATGAAGCAGTGAAATTATCCTTCAACAGACGGCCAGTTGCTCACAGTCAGCCTATAAGTAAATGAGTGAGTGAGTGAATGAATGAATGTAGTGAATACAGCTCGGCTATTAATTTACCATAAAGTGATGGCACATACCTTTCCTCCCTTATCAGTTAGGTTATCTTGGCTAAGCCCAATTCTGGTTCATCGTGCTCTCTATTTTCTATACACGGCTTCTATTGTCATTTTTACAAGTTACATATGCTGAAAATACTGCTGCAGGAGATCTCATATGAATTTTAGTGGAACTTTGATTTTGCATGGGGTTAGTGCAAAACCTTCTGTCTCAACTTTAACCATGATCATGCCCTGGATAACTTTAGTTCATGCTTTGTAATATCAACTTGGTCGTCACCTAGCTTGATTATACCCCAAAACTAGGAAAGGTAATAGATAACAAAAGTTACTGGTCTATTCTGGAAGATAGTCACTATATTCTTCAATTTTAAGCAAAGTCACAAAACTAAACTGGCATCAGACAATGTCTCCAAAGATAAAATTGCAGTTTCGATTAACCGATCGAGCCAGACCAAACTCCATTGTTCAAAGTACAACTAACTGATACATAAAAGCAGATAAAATTTCATCACACGCCTCAAAAGTTAAATATTTCTGCCAACGACCTTTACTTAAATTATGCCGCCGCACCACATGGCATAAAATTCTACCTCAGAGCTACATAGTCATGCCTAACTGTTTGCAATAGAGTGACCGCATCTACATCGCGCCAAAATAACATGCCGTGGAGCGTAGTAATGCTTAGATAACTTGAAACAGACTGGCCACGAGGAAAACCTGGGGTTGCTATATATAGATACACTTGTGGGAACACGACGTCTTCCTGGTTTCTTATGGAAGTAGTCAGATAAATTGATCAAATGTCTGACCTAACGCTTGTAAATTTCACCATCTTTTTGACCTTAACAACTTAAAATATTCCTATTGCTCTGAAATTTTAACAGTAGCTAGATCCTTTAAAAAGTTTTAATTTTGATCTTTATAATTTCGTAGCTTCAATAGTTTAGCTGTAAACAAATATATTATTTTCTGACATTCCAAAACCTGTTACTAACTCCTACAATATTACAGCTACAAAGACAAAATAATGTTCATTTTACTTCTAATTTCCTGCTCTTTCAACTGTTACCAAGTAAGGAATGTTTATTATTTTCAAAAGGAAACCAGAATCTAACTAATTAATATTTCCTAAGTTATTAAAGTTATCAATCTAAAAGTGGCTTTAAACTAATCTACATATTCAAAAATGCCTACTGAGCAATTTTGAAGTCGCTACCTGCCATCTCTGATTATTATTAATTAAATTTTGAAATATCGTTCCAAATGAATGCTTTCTAACTGACTAAGCCATCTGGCCATCTTATCCAAGTATCGTTGGCGCCAAATTTTTTTTTTTTTTTTTTGGTCTCAATCCAAAGACTTCGTGAATTCAAATGAAACTTAATAGACACTCTTTGTATTTGATTAAAATTTATTTTGAATACAATTCCTTACCTCGAATTTATGAATATTACTAAAATGATTAATTTTCCCCTGAGCATGTGTCTGCCTTTACATTCCTCACTTTCCACAAGTTGATTTCCTATATCCTTCCTAACATCTGATATTTCGAATTTTAAAGTGGGAAATTACATGATAAATTTGTATACAGACATTTCACTTTTTATGTACTCAAACTTTATAGTAGTATTCTCTAGCTACAAGATTTATTGTCTTTTGTCTGTTTATTTTCCTAAATATCTTTTAAAGTGAGGAAAGATATTGATTTAAACAAAATTATATTGAAACCAAATATTGCATATGCTGATATTAGGTTAAGTTCTTCTACAGCTGTTTAGAGAAGATTTATTACTTGAATTTACTGTTTAAACTTGAATTCCTGCCTATATTAACTATATCATTTGAATAATTTCATGAATTACCTCCAAAAATGACTAAGGCAGTGGTATTGTGTGATTCAACTAAGCCTGCTATTCTGTAAACCAATTTTGTTACACAAAATTAAGAAATTCTAGGATACATTAAACTAATTGTATTAAATTGTTAAAGATGCCTGTCGCGAAATAATCACGGGAACACTTAGGTAGAATAACTTGTGCAACGTGAGTGTAAGGCATTAGGAAAGCACCGCAGGGCTACGTGATCAGACAGCGGAGAATGCCGGTGAGGCTACAACAAGATAGTCCGCAAGGGGAAACAAGGTCTCCGCTGAAGATCGTCTGTGGAGCAACAGGATGTAAACAGTGGAGAGATAACAAGGTGATATGGCGAGAGAAGCTACGTGACCACGGAAGTGGAGGAACACGATGGCGTACGTGACCTGACCCAACGGCGTACGTGACGGAAGCCGCAGAAGCTGCGAGAAGGGAGATTAGGCTCACGCAAGAACCTCATCAAGTGATATAAAAGGAGGTAGCTTGGCTACTGTCAGCCAGAGTAGGGCGGAGCAGTAAAGGAGTCGAAGCAGAGCCATGAGAGTAGGGCCAACAGAAGTACACTGCATGTAGGGCATAGTCGTCATTGTCAGGAGATTATGGACTTTAGCAAGAAGAGAGTCATACTAATTAATTCTGAGGGAAAGTACTTCTCCTACCGAACTTATCTGCGGTTGAAGCGCTGGGGTCGGTTTCTGCGAAAAGTATATGCTGAAGCAGGCATGGATACTAGCAGCATTTTATGGTAGACCTTGAAGTCGTGCACCTCCAATAGGGCCTAATTATCTGAAGTCGGGCTTCGTGAGCTATACATTGTATCTTCAATTTCATGCATTTCAACTTATTTTACCTGATCCTTCCACACCGAGTAACCAAGTTTGAAGTTGAACAACCACTTGCAATTGAGATTAATAACTCCAAGTGGGCAGATCCTCTCAGATTTAATCTCAAGCTCCCATCTTCCGAACCGCTCGCGGAAGAACTTAGCCAACCGCACGCAACATGCCTACCTGAAATATTTCTATGAATGAAAGGAACATTGAGTGAAGTGTTAGTATTTTGCTTTAGGGTTAAAGTTTATGATGTTTATTAAAATGACCTCTTTCAAAATGATATTAATGTTCAATACTTTTCAACACATCTTTGCAAACAAGAACGGCGCTACTTGTGTACAATGGTGCAACAACTTATAACATTTATAATATACAGAATGTATTTCACATCCTTTCAGCTTAAACGGGTGTCAAAATGTGAGGGTATCACAAACATAAAAAGCATTAATACATAGTTGTTATACTAATGATGATGCAAATTATATTATTAGTAAATTGAAAAATGTAAGGAAAAATGAATTCAATTTCATTTATGCTCCATTTTAATACCACCAATATGAGTAACATTTCAATAGAAGGGTCCTTAATTTGTACTAATGTCAAAGCACATATCACAACTAGCAGAGTTTACCTTTACTGCAATAATTTTTTGTAAATAATATAGTCTGGAATGTAATTTTATCAATAAATGATTCTTAATATAGTGAAATTCTTTGTCTTAAATTTGCTCTTTTCAAACTTACCTCAAACATTTTAAAATAACTATCACTTCACCATCATCCGTAAACTTTATTCTCTTTAACTGGAACCAATAAAGCCCATATGGTATTCTTCGCAACTTCACCCACAATGCATGTCCTTCTAGGGCACCATAAGCACCTGGACCTAGATAAGCGTTTAAAAGAAAAAAGAAATAATGCAGTTCTAAAATATTTATTTTTCAAATTAGTGTAGCAGGAGCAGACAAGCAAAATATTTAAATAAGTCTGGTACATCATATTTTAAATGTGCTGAAGGCAATATAACAAGTCAGCACCATTACAAGTACTTCCATTCTACAAGAGCCAGAATGTTTGTCACACTGCACAAATTGCCTACAAGTTAGCTAAAGAGACAAAGCCACTGAGCTTTCATAACACTGTGCTGAAAATTTGTTACAGGCTGATAGCTGGTTTCTCCAAATTAAAATATGATCAATAAAAATGCAAATCTATGCCAGCATATAGTAAGATGAGTAGAAAGGCGTGACTAAAACCTTAATAATATGCCTGGAGTTTATACATTCTCAAATATGTACAAGTACTTGCCAATATCATTATCACAACATGTGAAGTATTTCAGCTTTGCCAAAAAAGGAATATGATTGGAGGAATATATCATTCAGTGCCTTCCATTTCAATTATTTCTTTCCTGAAACTCCAGCTGCATAGTTTTGCACTAAAATCTCTTCACAGTTTCTGTAGCTGTAATACAGCAGATAGTGGTTTCATTGCTGAAGTTTGCCCTTTAGGAAATTATTTTGGCAAAACATGCCTTTCATCCAGTTTCAAGAAATTTTACTTCACTTTTTTATAACTTATACAGTTTGTAGGGCTGTATGGAAAGTTCCCCACCAAGCTTTGTGGTCTAGACACTAGCATGGTTGTGTTATGAGAGCTGGTTGTAACATGGAGACAATATTTGGCCAATAATGTTTCATAATTATTTTTTCTATTATTTTAATATACATATTATTTAGCCATGAAACATTTTATATAGACCTGAAATAAAATATAATCAAAATATCTGAGAAGAAAGTGCATCTTACTTCCATTTCTTATCACTGGAAAAATTCAGATATTAGTAGTGTGTGAATGAGGGCTTTCCCAGCATGTCACTGAAATGTGATCTTCGCAGGATCACTGCCATATGATGTGGAAAGACGAGCTTTCGACAGTATGCTCTGCAGCCATCCTCAGGTTCTGCCTATCCTTGACATTCATATCTAACATTGATTAGACGGAACCATTTAACACAGTGAGAACTGACACACACAGACCACTGCTTACATGCCAGGAGTTCCCACCATTTCAAACAGAGGAAAACTGTGTTATAGACGTTGGTGCACAGGGCGAGGAAAATTGCAGATTGCTGGTGGAACTTGCACATCTTCGCCTTTCCTTCAAGTAGAACGGATAGCCTGATCAAATGATCAAAATAATGTCTAGCAGAGCCAGAAGATCAATCTAAGGCTTTGACCTTCATCCCATAGCAAATTACACCTCCGCAAAAATAAGCAAGATATAGGCCAGACACGAAATGAAAAGAATAATCCCTCCGTCTGCCAAAATTCGTGACTGGCTCCACCCAGTGAAGGACAATTTGGGTTTAACCCTGCAGTAGTCGCGCTCTGAAAAGTCCCATTAGAAATGGCTTGAGTGGACTACATATGTAATCCACGCGACCACTGCAGGGTTAAAGACACTGGGAGTCTACAGTATACTACACGAATGTCGCAAGATTTATATTTGTCAAACTAAATGCACCATGAAGACCTATGTTGCTGAGAAAAAAATATTACATCTGGCATTTTCAATTGCAGAAATCTGTCGTTGCCAAACATGTAATCAAAAATGGCAACAAAATGGACTTTGGCACACATAATAGACACATGGGACTGTAGCTGTGTGATGTCCGGAAACCGGCACTTAGAAAACAACAGCAAATGAAGGGATAATGAGGTGCTGATGGATGGAAAATGAGCCCAAGTAACCTTTAAGCCACCTAGCAACAGTCGCAATGCTACAAACAGGGCCATGCAGCGAGTATTATTGTGAATCTCATTCATCAAGGACTGCATTATGGATGCATTATTAAGGTACAGCCAGTGAAAAAAATGAAGCAAACTGGAGGGGATGGGAAGTATCATGATGATACATAACTGCATCGATGCCTGAGAAAAGCACTGCAGTTCTGATTGTTGAAGCGTGTGCACAAGATCTGAAGATGATAGCAAAGCATGCCTTTCCACATCATCATCTGACAATGACCATGCAAAGATTACATATATTAATAGTAATAGCTTTTAATCTACAACAGTAATTTCTAAATACAAGTATTTTTTAATGCACTAGAAAACACTGTGTCCTTAATTTTGCTATAATGTGAAGAGTGAAAAAGAAATCTTATAATGGTGTTTCCCAGAGCCATATATTTGTTGATGAAAACATATTACAATAGTGGTAGAGCCAACCCCAGTTATATCTGATTTGCCAAATATAAATTAATTTAGGAGACAAATAACATAACGTGTACTGCCACTGTATTTCTCAGGTCCAGCACGAACTTTTAACTTAAAAGTTCATCTAAATAATAAATGATAAGTGAGATGAAATAAGTATTGTAATTAGTTTACTCTTAACTATTACAAGGAAGTCTAGCAGCAACTTCCTTGTTAAATATTACTTTTTCTCCCTGCAAACTGAGATTCAGAAGGCTGATCTTCATATTAAATCTCTATATTCATGAAATAATGTTTCATTCCATGGCCTTAAAAAACAGTAAAGACACATGGATGATGCTTAATTGTGTTAATGGTACTGATAAGATTAATCATTTTGCATTGTTTTGATGTTAGTCACTGTTGGACAAAAATCAAAGGATCAGAAGATGGTGAAATAAAAATGCAAATTGTAGGAGATATTCTATTTTTCATATCACAAGTCTATTAATTTGACAATAATAGCCCCTTACAATCAAAATTTGGGCACTAAAGGTTGGTATGTCCTCCAGGGTCCCAGTCTAAATCAGATAAGCTGGAACAGTAAAACCTTGAAAAATGCCTCCGTGTCCTCTTAGCAGTTCTGCTTAAAAAAAAAAAAAAAAACCTACTTTCATGTACACGAAAGGAAAACCATGTAGTTCCTAGACAATGCATCACACCTGGGGCATGGCAGATGGAAGAGGGTCAAAGGCAAATCCCCAGCTCTGACTGGTATCCCATAATGGGAAAATCTTCCTTTCCCTCACAACTTTCATACAGAGAATAGAAGCCAGACCGATCTTAGTTTACTGGAAAAGCAATGAAAAGGACAAAGAATTTCAGAGTTGGACAGGGTGAAAAAAATAGTTTGGAATACCAGAGGTTCATGTAAAAAAGAATTAGAATTACAGGACGAATTAAAAGATATGGCTGTGTTAGCAGAAACTAAGAAGAAATTGAAAGGTAGCATAAAGTTTATCATGGTATATAGTGGTATTCCCCAAGAAAAAGAGGACCATGCTGGGAGTAGCTATAATGATTAGGAAGCAGAGGAAATGTAAAATAAATACCTATGAATGAAAAAATGACTGTATAGTAAGCTCAGAATGAAAATAGATAGAGGATATTTGACATATTGAGGTATGCAGCTCGGAAGAAGGAAAATTTGAAGGCATACAGGATTCCTATGATTAACGCCAAGAATCCCTGAATGCAACCAAAATAATGATTACATAGTTATAGCATTGGAACTAAATGCTCAAGTGGGGAATAGACCCTAACAGAATGTAATGGGACCACATGGACAGCTGTTAATACATTCTAATAGAAAATGACTGATTTTTCCACCTTTAATAACTTGAAATTAACATATTCATTTTCCCGCATAAAGATACGTATTAGTTCACATGGAGCTGCCAAAGTAGTAGATAAATAAATAATTACAAGTTAGCAAATCAGAAGACACCAAAGCGTGTTCATGACAATGGAGTACACAAAGGCAAGGATGTCCACAGTAACAAAACTGGAAATGCTTACGAAAAAATACAAGACAAAGCCTCTAAAAGAGACATTCAAAGTAATTTTTTAAAAAGAAGAGAGTATACACCTTCTCTACCAACAAAGATTTGATCATCTTCTAGGGAATGTTCTGGTGCAGAATAATTTAATTAAGAATGGGAAATAAATAATAACAGCATTACAACATCAGCACTGGAGGCTTTAGGAAAACATGAGAAAAGATATACTAAACCAGGATTAAATGTATGATATAGCAAAGACCATTAATGATGGGGAAAAGGCATATCTGAAACAACTGGAAAACACGACAGCACAAAATGTAACAGAGTACAAAAGAAGAACATCTATAGTAAGGAAAGAAGTATTTTAAAAACAGAAAAAAAATCTGGCAAAATTACATAAACAATGCACATGATCTCCACGGTAGGTAGGAAAGCATTTACAGAGTGCAGAGAGATTTTAATAAGGCAGAAAATAAAAACTAATTCACAATCCCATATCCAAGAGAGACTGGTTACGATATTTCACGACCACTGGATGGGTAAATGTGAAGATTTCACTGCAGGAATTAACAAACATATAGATCCAATAACATTAAGTGAGCTAGACAAAGTATTGGTAGTACTTAAAAATAAAGAGATGCCAGATTGTGATGACCTCAATGCACTATTACCCAAGTCTCATCAAATAAATTTAAAATGCATTTATTAAATTTTTAAATTGCTTTATTTTCCCTTATGCCTTTATGCCCGTCAAGGTCATTAGACGCAGGAAAGGACTGGGGGCAAGGAACAGGAAGGAATTTGGCCATGGCCTTTTTGAGGAAGCATCCCGACATTTGCCTGTAGTGATTGGGGGAAACCATGGAAAACTCAAATCATTGTACTATTGTGAGCCCTATTAATATGAACCTGAGGAGCGCAATGTTGCTATAGCATCTATTATATTTAAAAAGGAGATAGGTCAAAAACCGAAAATTATTGAGGTAAGAGTCTGCAGTATACAGCATAAAAATTATTTTCAAAAATACTGCAAAGGCAGATAAGTGTAATAGCTAAAGCTCTCATGAATGATTCACAGAATGGCTTCCAAAAGGGAAGATCACATATAGACAATGACACAAAATGTCAAGAATTAAACCTACCACTGTGCATAACATTTATCAATTAAAGTCATTTGATTGGTGAATAGAATGAAATTGTTTCAGATTATTCTAGACAAAGGCTACAGCCAGCATACAGTATTTGTATAACAACAAGCAGAACAAATTGAAACAATACTAGGAGTGAGATTATGTTACGCACTATCACCTTGTGCTTTTTAACATTTGTAAGGACAATGAATGTCGTTAGGAAATGGTTGAAATGTGGCCCTTACCATTTTAAAGTCAATGACACTATCAGATTCGATGATACTCACCGACAAGTAGGTGATTATAGCAGAGACAGAAGAAAACTTCTAAGAAAGGCTTTTATAAATATCAAATGATTAGGATTTGAAAATCGCCTCAGAGAAAATGAAAGAAATGGTATTCAAGGGAGACAATCTAACATGGGCTCAAATTGTTATTAATGAAAGATATTACAGAACATGAAAACAAGGAAGGATAGCAAAAATTACCAGTCACCACTGATAAAGGCATGAGGGCCAGGATGAACACAAAAACACCTTACAATCTTTTGGTAAAAAATCTTAGTTGTGTTAAAGATGAGACATGTGGCAGGCGAAAGATGATTATGAGTGGTGGTTTTATTTTCAATAGCCTTCCTTGTTTTCATTGCCCAAGAGTAGTTTCATAGTCACTATTGCAGAATAGAATAAATTTACAAATCTGTATAATTAGGATACGACTTACGTTTCACTGGGAATACTAAAATACAGAAATTTCAATAACTCTGTAGAGCAATCAAAAGAAACTTTAAGAATTCCAGATGATGAAATTTTATAAAGTGATCAGTGTATAAACTTTATATTATAGAAGTGAATAATGGACACTGACTACACATCAGATAAATCAGATAGAAGCAGCTGAGATGATATTTCTGAGAGTGGTGGCTGGAAAAGAAGTGAATAAATAATGAAAGATTTGTATTTTTTAACCTAAATAAGGTAACAATTAGATATAGGAAGAAACTGATGGAACATATTAAAGGTATGGAAGTCACAAAATAATCAGAGGTGCTGCCAAATAGGGAAGAGGAAGGTAGGTTGGCCTAAGAAAAGGTGGAAACAACAAAATTTGTGAAGATGGAACAAACTGAAAATGATTTAAGCCTTTAAGATGATGAAGGGCGTGCAGGGCAAGAATAGGAAAAAAAAGGGTTCTGCTGCTAGGTAGTAGCCATGGGAGAGGTGTAGGCCCTCTTCTGCAGGATCAGTTAGGTACAGGATACCAGGTCACAAGTTTTTTTTCAAACCTAGTGCAACAATAGGTCAGGTAATAGAGGGTATAGGTTCACTCTGTAGGAGTTTCACTAAGGACGATAGAGTAGTGATAGTGGGAAGTGCGGGAAGTAGTATTGATAGAAACGCGAGTTATAGTGTAGAGAGTGACCTGAGGAAGGTGGTGAAGGAGGCACAGCATACCAGGGTGGAGCTCATGCAGGTCCTAAGTCGCCATGACCATGCCACAATTGAACTATGCTGTGAGGCGGGTTAATGTGGAAACGGAAGTATTACTTGGGAAAGGACATTAGTTCCGTGTTGGGAGTTGTACCTGTGAACACCATTGGTAGGTAGGGTTTCACCAGGCATGGCCTACACCTAAATAGAAGAGGGAAGGGAGTACTTTCTGAGCTGTTAGCTAAAGCAGTGGGGGAGTCCATTTCCAATGATGATGGGGTCAGGACTGTGCCTTTTTTAGGTTAGAGGCTGATGGTGAAGGGACAAAAATAGATTATCAAAGTGATACTGATTGCAGATTCACGATGGGAAAAGTCACAGAGGTTAAAGAAATAGATGAAGTAGCTGAAACAATAACTGACTGGGGTAAAACTGGGAAAGAGGAGATAAATTCTGAAAATGTATAGCCAGTAGTAATGGTATTAATGGTAAACTGTAGAAGTATAATGAACAAAGTAATCGAATTTGCAAACTTAATAGAGATACACGAATCACAAGTTATAATTGGTATAGAGAGTTGGTTAAAAGAAGGAGTACTAGAGAGTGAGGTTTTTCCTGATGGTTACAGAGTGTACTGTAGAGAAAGAGGAGCAATTGGTGGAGGAGTTTTCATACTAGTTAGCAAAAACTACCACAGTTCGCTGGCATTCATAGATCAAGACCATGAGTTACTTGGGGTCGATTTCTGGGGTAATAAAAAAGAAAAAATCAGAGTGTTAGCTGTTTACCGCAGTGGAAGAATGACAGTAGAAGATGAGGCTCTTGGGGATAAATTAAATTCATACTCAGATTTCAGAAGTGAGAATAGAATGATCATCATTGGTGGGGATTTAAATTTACCAGGCATGAGCTGGGAAGGAAATAAGATAAACACAAGGGAACAAAGATTTGCAAATATCTTAATAAGGGAATGAGGATTTATACAAGTGGTTAAGCAAAACACTAGGGGACAAAATATTTTGGATATATTTCTAATTAAGCCCGATGAAAACCTTGTAGGGTGTCAAGTAACTGAAGGAATAAGTGATCATGATGCAGTCCTGATGGATATTAGAGGACTCAGTAAACCAGCAGCCAAAATTGAAGGGGGAAAGAGGTACAATTATAAAAAGGCACAGGTTTCCAAATTTGAAGAGATATTTCAGAGAACAATTCAGCAAATGGAAGGAAGGCACAAGTACAGTTGAGTCAAGGTGAGACGAGTTCAAGGAGATAATAAGAAAGGGGGAAGAAAAATTTATTCCAAGGCAGAAAATAAAGAGAAGTAGAGAACCTATGTACTATAATAGGGAAGTGAGGAGGTTAAAGAGGTTGGTAAAAAGAGAACATAACAGAGTTAAGAGACAGCAGGGTAGTAGGGAATATTTAAAACAACTAAACAAGGACTTAATAAAAGCAAAGAAAGTGGCTAAAGATGGGTTTATGAAGAGTCAGTGCAGGAGGAACAATGACTGATGCATCTAGAAATTTCTATGGCTATATCAGGAAACTGAGGGGAAGGGAGGGTGTAGAGAAACTTATAGATAAGGATGGAGAAGAAGTTACTGAGGATTTAAAAAAGGCAGAGATTTTAAGTAACTGGTTTAGTGAAAGCATTAGGGACAATGAATCAGAAACGGGACGGTCTAATTCGGAGAATGAGCTTAACTACACAATTAGAAATGAAGATACCAAACAATTTTAAATACATTGTGAGTAAATACTGAAGGAAATAAGAAAGATGAAAAAATATAAAGGGGCTGGTGTAGATAATATTACTACAGATATTTTAAAGATAGCTGGATGTGACATTGTACCTTATCTTAAAATATTATTTAAACTGAGTCTCGATACTTGCTGCTTACCACAGGACTGGAAAAGTGCAATAGTAGTACCGGTACATAAAGGAGGGATGAGAAACAGAGTTAAGAATTACAGGCCAATCAGTTTGACATCAGTGGTAGGTAAATTAATGGAAAGATTGATATGCAACCACATCAGAAATATATGTGAGGAACGTAAGTGGTTTTCAAGCAGGCAACATGGGTTCAGGCAAGGATATTCATGCAAATCTCAGTTGGTGGGATATATGCAAGATATTTCGGATGAAATGGATAAGGGAGGCCAAATTGTTAGTGTAGCACTCACTAGATCTGTCAAAGGCGTTTGACAGAGTGAGTCATAAAATGGTAGTAAATAAGGTAAAAACTATTGAAGTGGATGAGAAAGTGATTTGCTGGGTAGAAGAATTTTTAAAAGGTAGAAAACAGAAAGTTAGGGTAGGAAATGTAGTATCAAAAGAAGTGGAAGTAAAAATGGGAATGCTGCAGGGTAGTGTATTGGGACCATTGCTATTCATTATTCTAATGAATAATTGTGTTGATTGTTTACTATCTGAAATCAGATTGTTTGCAGATGACATAATGCTATATAAAAGAATCAAAACGATAGAGGATTGTAAACAGTTGCAGGGTGATCTGGACAGGATAACTAGTTGGGTTGGTAAACATGGGATGAAGATAAATGCAAAGAAGAGTCAGCTTATTAGATACACAAATAAAAAACAAAAGGTTAATTATGAACATAAGGTGGGGAAAGAATTGCTTGCTGAAGACTTGAAATGTAAATATCTTGGCATTACATTTGATAGCAAGTTTAACTTGGCAGGACACATTGGACAGGTGGTAGGAAAAGGTTTCAAAATTCTGCACTTGTTGGAGAGAGTGATGGAGTTGGGTTACAAAACTTTGGTCAGACTATTGCTCGAATATGGTAGTGTAGTATGTTACCCTCATTTTACGTATCAGATACAGGTGTTGAAGAGGGTGCAAAAAAGGGCTGCTAGATTTGTTTCTGGAAATTATCGCAGAATGCAATCAGTGACGGATATGATAAAGGAGCTGAAATGGGATTCACTGCAAGACAGGAGGAGGATGAGGAGGCTCATGGGAGAGTACAGGGCGTATGCTGGTGATGAGGCATGGAAAGATATTGTAGTAGGTATGAAAAGTAGTGCATGGAAGGGAAAAGATGACCATGACCACAAGCTGGCACTCGATTTCAGGTACAAGGGTGTGGGAAGATTCTATTTTTTAGGTAAGGGTGTCAGGGATTGGAATGAGTTACCAAGAGAAATGATGAATAATTTACCAAAAACGTTGAAATAATTTAAAGATAAAATTTGTAGAGGGCAAATGTAGGTGGCTGCAGGATAGGGGGAAGATGGGGATGGAGGGAAATGGCCACCGGAGCCTGTGCTCCTTTGCAATTAAATTAAATTACCACAAGACCATCCTTTTTCTGTGGTGCACACTGCTAACACACAGCAGCTAAAATATTTCCAGAAGATAAGCAGGCACCTTGATAGGTCGGTAAGTGAGGAGGAAGAGTTCTACAATACCCTCCCATCCTTCATTTTGGATTTTTTTTTATAAGCATATCAGCAGACATTCATATGCAGACTGCAATATAGGAATAAGGGTATAACTAAGGATTTTCAATGTTATTAAATTACTCAGTGACAGTTTCTTTCTTTTTAAAATATTCAAGAGTTGAAATAATCTTCCATGAGCTATGGGGAGAGAACAAAGTACACTCTGGAAGACTGAAGGGTATTCTGGAAAAATGTATAAAAAAGGAAAACATGTTAGCACAAAAGTGCTGATGGAGAATCTTCTTCAGCATTTAATAGTGGTATGAGAGGAAAAATGATACTTGAGAAATTCTGTGATGAATGAAGCTTGGAATACTGTGCAGTTAAAACAGATAAAGATGTCGATATTCATAAATTACAATCTCCTGTTTACAGTATAAGATTTAAAGTTACTTACAGGTTATTATATATAATATTTTATCCATGATGGATCAGTGGAACTCCGTGACTGTTATATCAAAATTGATGGTAAAGAAAACAGCAACCAGTCACATTTGTGACTGGTTGCTGTTTTCTTTACCATCAATTTTACTTACAGGTATTTCTTGGAAAGAAAGGAATTAGACAGCTAATCAGATTTTTGAGTGGATATTGCACTATGGGTGGTCACCACCTTTGATTCATTGTATGAGCTGAAGTGTTCAAAGTTTGAAAAGACAGATAGGTATAACTGCATAAGGCGTGAGTTCATATGACATGTTGTAATGACCAAAACAATGGGAACAGTAGATGATTTTCTTTTCTTTCATTAGTATCTGGAGCCAGTTAGAACTACAGGAAAATTTGTTTGTAGTTGAAATGCCAGTAAATTTACGATGTACAATTTCCCTCCATTAATATCCTGATTTTAAACAGTGTCAGCAGAGACAAGTTATACCTGATACTGCAACTATTTCACAGGTTTGGCTGTGATTTTTCAATTTGTAGTTATTAAGATTGGTTTTGGTAAGGGTAGAAATGATGGTAATACGAACCACAATAGTACGAGAATAAATTCCACCTTTGGAGTCCAATACCAATTAAGAATAGAAGGAAACAATCAAGTACTAAAACAATAGTGAAAATCCTTTAATCAAAGGGATTTGTAGTGAATTTTGGTACAGGACAATGAAATGGGAGGTGAAATAGGCTCTTTGAACTTTGTGTCTACCCTACCAATACGCGACCCCCACACAGCATAAACCAACACTTCCCTTGATTGCCAAACCCCACATATTGCCCACATCTTCAATCCCCAAAACAATCCCCCTTACCATCCACTCCAAAAATCCCTGACAAATCTCTTGATAAACCACAGCAGTTTGTGGTATATCAAAACCCCAACTCCGTTCTTTCTATGGACTCTCATTTTCACCAGCTGCAAAGTTGGACCATGCTACTTTGGTGTGGCTCTCTTTAGCATTCTGCTGCACTTTCTGATGACTATATTACTTTGTTACAGCAAAGGAGATTGACAATTGGCATGATGAGTCCGAGTTCAGCCTACATTAATTCAAAACTACTACCTAACTGGAGCCACTTCCATTTCTCCAGAACCATCCCCTCTTCCTGTTCCAGGATTTCCTCACATTCAGCCTGTCTTCAACCACTTTCCTGAATTCCATCCTCTACTCCAAAAATTCCAATTCCATTGAAACCCCAGCCATGAGAGAATTATCCAAAAATAAGATCATCATTCTCCCAGCTAACAAGGGCTCAATCCCCATGGTCAATGACCGCAATGGCTGTGAGGTTTTGAAACAACTCTCCAACACTGGCAACACCACACCCCACAGATGCCACTACTTCAATTTGCCAGTAAGTACATACTTTCCTTGACCTCTCATCAAAATCAATGTGAAAGCTTACTCCACCCTGTACTTTATTCCCAAGATCCACAAGATACCACACTACTTACTCGAGTGTCTGTCAACAGTCCCCATTCCTGTAATGCCGGACTCTTTCCTTGTCTCCATTGATGTCATTCCTTATATACTAACATCCCCCACTGTCACAGCCTCAGTTCCATGGAGATTTCCTGTAAATGCACCACCTCTTTTCCCTTAAAGACTCCCCAATACATCCATCTTCATTTCCTTCACTCATTTCTTTCTTTCAAGAAACTGCTCCTCCTGTGACTCAAGTGTACTACTACCGGATACACAACACTGCCACAAGTAATCACATAGCCCCATCCTGCACAAACCTATTCCTGAGCTGTAAGGAGCAATTCCTGAAAAAATCATCACTCAAACTTAATGTGTGGTTCAGATACATATATAGTGTATAAACACTCCATCTACTTCATCTGGACTTACTCCCACATGATACCTTTCTTGATGTTGACATTATCTTATGGAAAGATGGCCTATATACCAGTGTTCACAACAAGCCCACAAATTTACAACAATACCTTCAGTTTGATGGTTGTCATCCTTTCCACACCAAACATTCCCTTCCTTCTAGCCTGGTCATACAGAACAGATGCATCTGTTTTGATGGGACAATCACTATTCAGACACATCCAGAGACTATCACCAGCCGTTTTCCTACTCCTATACCCCTGACAATGTTCAAAAACAAATCTTTCATGCTACAAACCCTTGTTCATGCTACTACTCCAATCCTGCATATCTCTCCTGGACTCTAGCCCATTAACCCAATTCTTCGTCATGGGCATGACTTGTAACAAACCTTCCTTGAAATTCACAGCCCACTGTTCCCCATGCATGCTTCAGGATACTAGCCAATCTTCAGAATATTTTAGTTCACACATATTCACACTGTGATTTTACCAAACTGCCACACAGATCCTTCCCAAGCAATAAACCCCGCTTACATGCACCCAGTCACCACCACCTACTCCAATCAGACCACAGAGGCAGCTTTTCCTAACATCAGACATACAACATGCACTACAACACACCTCATATATCAACTAACATGGCTCTACTGTAACAGTTCATATACAGGCCTCACCACTAATAAACTTTCCATCTCAATAAATGGCTACAGGCAAACAGTTTATACAGCAACCTAGACCATATAGTGGGCAATACTCACAAACTGAACGTCACAGTGAGGGTTGTCAGAGTCTGCCAGAATATCCTTGATACCAGGCATCTCCTTGGCCTTAACCTCCAATAGACCATTCTAATAGATCTAGCACTTATTATTAACATAAAAATAATTTATAGATCTTAAACTTAATATTATCCACCTATTTTTCTATTAATATTTCTTCTGTTATTACCCCACCTACTGGAAAAATTTTCCCCCATGATTATCAAATCAGTATTTACCCCCTTCCCCCAACATTGTTCCCTTAATTCCCATTTTACTTATGGCTTTACGCTCCATCAAGGTCATTAGCGGCAGGATGGGATTGGTGACAAGGAACAGGTAGAAATTCAGCCATGGCATTTTGAAGGAAGTATTCTGGCATTCACCAGGAATGATTTGGGGAAACCATGGAAAGTCCAAATCTGGATGCCCGGATTTGGATTCGAACCCGTGTCCACCCGAATGCGAGGCCAGAGCGTTACTGCTCACCCACCACGCTCGGTCTACCTCATTCATCTAGCAGGAGTTTGTGTGATCACATCAGATCTCCTTACCAGGTGTCTCAGTTACTCACAGAACTAAGGTTCACCACAGATATGTTGTGTTATACATGTTCATCCTCTTTTTGTGAACATCGCTGCCCTGCCGCCTTCATCCATGATAAGAATTGGGTTTACTTTCCCTATCCTTCCATGTTTTTACTGCTAAAAATGAAATATGCTTATAGACTGTTATATGCTTAAACAACTTAGGTTATAATAGTGGGATTTGCTTAAAAAGTAACACACTTAAGCATTGAAAAGACTTTGCATTTTTTTTAAAGTGATCCCTTCTGATTCCACTTAAATTTTTTTAGTTTTTGGAAGTATCTTTCATAGGCCTCTTCTAATGGCTGCCAGTACTCTTTGTGGGCAGTTCTGTTTAGGACAGTGCTTCAACTTCTAAAAATAGCCAGGCGTCAAGTGGAGCCTAGACATAGAGAGCATAGAGAGACATATAACTTTCTTTTCAATGAAACCCTGAATCAAATTCAACATTCTGTCATCTCATTTCTAGAAAAAATGTGATGATAGTTTATATTATCTTTTTTTGGGTAATGGTGTCAGAGATTGGAATAAGTTACCAAGAGAAATGATGAATAATTTACCAAAAATGTTGAAAGAATTTAAAGCTAAAATTTGCAGAGGGCAAATGTAGATGGGTGCAGGAAAGGGAGAAGATGGGTGAGTAGGGAAATTGCCAACGGCACATGTGCTCCATTGCAATTTAATTTAATTTAAAAAAAAAAATACAACATATTGTACATACGCTCCCCACTGGACGCTGAGGAAAAATTGTGAGCCCATCAAAACAGTATCAACTTATGTAGGTTTCCACAGACCTATAAGCACAACGCTGTTACATTATCATTATTATTGTATCTAAGGATCCAAAGGAATTACTTTTTAATTGGCATTATGCATCAATTGTTGGAATTTGCAACCATTAAAATTATCACAGCAACTGTAACTGAATGCTACCAAACATGACTCTAATGTTTGGCAGCATTATATTAAGTTTACCTGTAATCCCAATCCACAAGCATTTACAAGTTGCTAATATATCCCTTTTTACAATATCTAGATCCCTCTTCAGTTCCACTTCAGAGCTGCTAATGATGACAACATCCCTGGAAAAAATAATAATAATAATCTAAGTAAATTTAGCTGTAGTAATTTCTGTAACAGCATTTTACCTAAGCCACTAAGACTAATAACTGAAAGCAACATTTTCACCGTGTCTATTAAAATGTCACAACACACAGGAGTTGTTGTTGTTGTTGTTGCTTTAGGGCGCGTCGACAGCGGGGTCATTAGCGCCCTAACAATTACCAGTCTAAACTGTGGCTTAAGAAAGTACTAAAATACTGTCTGCATGGTCGACTGTAAAGGGGTCGACCATACAGACAGCAAATAAAATAATTCACAAATATAAAACGTGGCTTAGAAAAGGGGCCACCAGAACACAAGACCGTGCACCACCTGAATGGCTGTAAAGGGGCCATACAGGGTCACATAATAATTAAAAGCACTACATCTCTCGCCGGCTGTATAGTGGCCAGCGAAAAGGAATTTAAAATATAAAAATTAAAAACAATGCACATGGAAGGGTGGCTGTATAGGGACCACCCGTCCATCTAAAAACTAGGCCGATCTGCCTAAAATTTTAGGCACTAGACCGGCCAATACACAAAATTTTAAAACATTCAGCCACATTGCTGGTCTCATTGTTTAAAATAAGGGCCAGATCGTTGGCAAGGCCAACGTCTGCCCTCAAGTCTAAAAACGCAACACAATCAACTAAAATGTGGCGCACCGTCATAGGTACGCCACAGGTATCACATTCCGGTGGGTCCTCCCGGCGGAGAAGAAAGCTGTGAGTCAGAGGACAGTGCCCTATACGGAGGCGAGTAAGGAGAACCTCATCCCTCCTCGCCCGCTGGAAGGAGCTGCTCCACGGCTGAACGGTCGGTTTGACCAGCCGGAGCTTATTATGCTCAACCTCCAGCCACTGCCTCTGCCAGATGTCAGAAACAAATCTTTTCCCCGCCGAGGCAAGGTCAGACTTTGGGACCGGATCAAAGTCAACTCTGACCTTGTTGCAGGCTAACTTGGCAGCTTCATCAGCTGCCTCGTTCCCCCTGATTCCCACATGACCAGGTACCCAGCAGAATACGACCTCCTTTCCAGAAGATTGGAGCGATCGGAGGGTGTCCTGTATGCCTTGGACAAGACTATCTGCTGGGTACATGCTTCCTATAGCCTGGATGCAACTGAGGGAATCACAGCATATGATGTACTTCGTGCCACGACTTACTTTCATATGCTGGAGCGACTTTAACAAAGCGTAACACTCAGCAGTGTATACGCTGCAACAGCTATTCAGTTTGTAGTTATAAGTCGCTCGAGGGAACACTACTGAGCAGCCTACTCCGTTAGCCTGCTTAGACCCATCCGTGTATACCGGGGTAAAATCGCGAAACTGATTTAAAACATCGCTAAAATTTCGGATAAAAACACTGTCGGCGGTACACAGCTTGTTGTACCGCGACAATTCTAAAACTGTTCTGGGCCTCTTCAAAAGCCAGGGAGGAGATTTACTCCAACCCTGGTGATAAAAAGAGGGCATCTGAAACCCATATTCCTCCA
Source organism: Vandiemenella viatica (assembly GCA_031002005.1). Classification (NCBI taxonomy): domain Eukaryota; kingdom Metazoa; phylum Arthropoda; class Insecta; order Orthoptera; family Morabidae; genus Vandiemenella; species Vandiemenella viatica. The sequence continues at coordinate 140,952,370 of CM061921.1, forward strand.
ATATAGCCTTTGTACGGTAGCTGAACGGTTTTAGTTGCTCTTTGGCGGTTGGTATATAGCCTTTCAAAGTTAGGATGAGTAACTACGTCGTACACGGGACTGCCAGGAGTTGTGGCAATGTGTATATAGTGTCGCACCATGAGGAGACGCCGGCGGATGGAAAGCGGCGGCTCGCCAGACTCAGCACAAATGCTGGGTATCGGACTGGTGCGGTATGCACCTGTGGCGAGACGAATTCCTGCATGGTGGACACTATCCAGTATACGGAGATAGCTGTCCCGTGCCGAACCGTAAACAATGCAACCGTACTCCAACCGCGACCGTACAAAGGCTCTGATAAAACTGTAGCAGGCAGGAGCGGTCAGCGCCCCAAGACCTGCCACACAGACACTTCAAGACATTAAGAGCTTTCAATGGCTCTGGCTTTGACATCTTTAAGATGTGGCAGCCATGTAAGCCTACTGTCGAAAATGAGGCCCAGAAACCGAACAGTTTCAGCTAAAACCTAAAACGGTGTTCCTCAAGGTGAGATGAGGTTCTGCTAAAAGACTTCTACTAGCGGCTAAAAAGTACACACCGAGTTTTCTCAGCAGAGAAACGAAAGCCGGTGTGTACTGACCATTCATCCAGCCTGTTCAGCGTGAGCTGCAGCTGCCGCTCAGCGCTTATCAGGCTAGCTGATGCAATAAAAATTAAAAAGTCGTCAACGTATAAGGAGTACCGGATGGGCCTCCTTATAACAGTTGAGATGCTATTTATGGCAATAGCAAAAAGGGTCACACTTAAAACTGAACCTTGAGGAACACCGTTTTCCTGAATAAAAAGGTCGGACACTTCTCTACCGACTCGGTACCGGAAGCAACGTCGAGATAAAAATGATTTTAAAAAACGGGGTAGATTTCCCCTAAATCCCCATTCATATAACTGTTTTAAAATAACGTGCCGCCAGGTAGTGTCGTAAGCCTTTTCTATGTCGAAAAATATACCCACAAGGTGTTGGCTGCGGATGAAGGCGTCTTGAATGGCCGCTTCCAGTAGGATCAGGTTATCCGTGGTGGAACGGAACTTCCTGAATCCACACTGAAAACGGCTCAACAGTTTACGGGACTCAAGACACCAGACGAGGCGACGGTTCACCATCCGCTCTAGTGTCTTCCCGACGCAGCTCGTTAGGGCAATGCTACGGTAGCTACCTGGCAACAACTTGTCTTTACCTGGTTTTAAAATTGGGATCATCGTTGCTTCCTTCCACGAGTCGGGGAAGTGTCCTCCGGTCCAAATTTCATTAAATATACCCAGCAGGTACTCTTTAGCATCTTTGTTAAGATGCCTCAGCATCTGGTACTGGATCAGGTCAGGCCCTGGCGCAGTGTCTTTGGCGTTGTTAAGAGCCGACTCCAGCTCCCAAACTGAAAATGGGGTATTGTAGTCCCGTAATTCCGACGAGTCGAAGTTAAAGACTTGCCTTTCAGGCAGATGTTCTTCGTTGCTGGACCTGTTGGTCCAATCCGGCAGACGAAGTGATGGCAGCGAAATACTCTGCCATCAGCTGCGCGATGCTTCGCTCGTCGGTGACTACACGCCCCTGATCCAGTAATCCAGATACTGGCGATCGAGAGTACCTACCGGATATACGGCGGATTGACTCCCATACTTTTGTTGGTGGTGTGGAACGGTTAATGGTGCTCACGAATTTCTGCCATGATCTCTTTTTGCTCTCCTTAATCACACGGCGCGCCTTAGCTCTAGCAATCCGGAACGCTGCGAGGTTGTCAGGTGTTGGGTGCAACCTAAACCGGCGCATGGCCCGTCTCCGGCCCTGAATAGCGGAACGACACTCATCGCTCCACCAAGGGACAGGCGTTCTGCGCTGCGCCCCGGAACTGCTAGGCATGGATATATCGGCCGCCCGATGAACTACTTCTGTGAAGTGTTTCACCTTGTCATCGGTGGTCTGGCGATGTTGGAGTATGACTGACCGGCTATAAAGTTAGCCAGTCAGCTCTGCCAATATTCCATTTCCGTGTGTTCCTTGTTTCGCTCCGTTCGGACTCTATATGCAACCAAATTGGGAAGTGGTCGCTTCCATGGAGGTCACGATCCACCTCCCAATGCACGGAGTCGGCAATCGATGGAGAGCAAAGAGAGAGATCAATGGCAGAGGACGAACCGGAAGCAGTAGTGAAGTGTGTCATCTGACCGGTATTTAGGATGCACAGATCCTCCTGCTCCAATAATCTACAAATCTCTCGGCCTCTGGGGCAATTGGTGGTCGAACCCCACAACGCGTTGTGCGCGTTGAAGTCTCCCAATAGGAGAAAAGGCCGAGAGAGTTGCCGCATGATGTCAGCCAGCTGACCGCAATCAACTGGTGATCCCGGCGGTAGATATATGGAGCATACAGTGAGTTGCACCGGTCCATACAGTTTCACTGCTACTGCTTGTAACGGAGAGGTGAGAGCTACAGGTTCGGAGTGGACAGTGTTCCGTACAAACACCGCCACTCCCCCCTTCGCTCGATCACCCTCGGTGTCGTCCTTTCGGTATGCGTCAAAACCTCTTAGCACAGGTTGATGTGTTGGTCTGAAGTGTGTCTCTTGAAGGCAGAGACACAATGGATCAGACCGTGCTAAGAGTTGTAACTCCTCTTTGTGAGCCACAAAACCATTAATGTTCCATTGGAGTATGGGAGCCATCCTACCGATTTAATTTCACCCGCCCCGGTTCGGGTGGGTTTTCAGTCTCCATCTGCTGAGGAACGGGACCAGTCTCGTCCACCAGCATTACAGATTCCTCTGGCTCCGAAGAGTCAGACGTCTCCGACTCAGGTTCTTCATCCACTACTTCCTTCACCTTCTTTTTCCTCGACCTCTTTTCCTTCTTCTCCCTGCCAGTAGGTAGTCTGGGAGGGGACGAAGAGGGAGATTTGATAAACTGAGTCGGGTCCGTCCGCCTAAACTTCGGGCCCCGGATCTTCTGATTACCTCCATTAATAGATGTAGCAGATGGTAATGCTACAACTGTCAAAGTGCGCGGTGGAATTGGAGGTGGCGCTACTTTGACAGCTACTGCTGCTGGTGGTGGTGGACTATTAGTGACTGCTGCTGGTGTAGTCGAGGTTGCAGACGTACTACTACCGACGTCCGCGGTCTTCGATGTTACGACCTTTGCGGGATTGGCACCGCATTTGCATTCACATGAGCACATTGTGCTGGTGCTCATGTCCGCAACGGACGTCTGGGTAGCAGTACTTTCTTTCCTGACGGGAGTTGAAGCCATCTTAGCGAAGCTAGTTCCAAAAATTGGAGCGGCGAGCGACTTGGCCTTCTTCCTTGCTTCTGCATAAGGGATCCGCTCTTTTGTCTTCAACTCCTGTATCTTGCGCTCTTCAAGATACACTTGACACTCCCTACTCCAGGCCGGGTGCGATCCGGAGCAGTTGACGCACACCTGTGGTTAGCATACAACTTACTCCCGGCTCATGTGCCCCCTTGCCGCACTTACCGCACGTGGGATTGCCCTTACATGACGCCGTCGTATGTCCGAACCGCTGACACTGAAAACAGCGCATCGGGTCCGGAACATACGGACGGACGTTCAGGTTGATGTAGCCTGCTTTTATGTTCTTGGGTAGTACTGGAGTGTCAAACGTCAGGACGAAGGTGGCAGTCTTTTCAATACTGCCACTAACCCTTCGTGTGATCTGACGTACCTCGACCACTTGCTGTTCCTTCCACTCCTTAACGAGTTCCTCGGTCCCTATGTCTATCAGGTCACGGCAGGTGACAACGCCTTTTGAACTATTCAGGGATTTGTGGAGTTCGCAATTGACTGCGAACTCCCCGAGCTTCTCACAGTTAAGGAGTTGGGTAGCTTGCCTACTGGTTGTAGTTTCCAGCAGCAGCGTCCCGTTCCTCAGCTTTTTCACCGAATTTAGGGTCCCTACTAGACCCTCTAGCCCCTTTGAGATATAAAACGGTGAGACTTTTTCAAAGGTTCCTTCCACCCTCTGCATCACTATAAAAGCGTTCGCAAGCGAACAAACTTTTCTGTCACTATTACCGTCAGAAGCGGGGGGGGCTATCGACCCTTACCCGCTTCTTAGAACTGGGTGTATTGGGTTTAGCCTGCGACACACCCGTACCGCAGGGTTTTGTAGTTTTTGTGTGTGACTTCGTTTTGGTCCCACGAGCAAAAACATTTTATACAGGAATGCTGATACAACAGGGGTGCGCAGGTGCCCCTGAGGTCGCACGTTAGCGGGTGGTTTGCCTCACCACTCATCCACCTCCTCAGCACGTGTCCGACCTTGAGGTTGAGGGGTTTTTTATAGAGGTTTGTTCCGTCCTCGCGATCCGGGCGATGAAGCCAAGATCCCCGTTCTCCTAGGCACACAACGTTCCACCGCCATGCCCTACGGTGGTCGTTGAAGCATGGTAGGAGTTTACGGTGTGGGAAACTTGCGGCGCTCACAAGTTTCCAGCTCGGGCACCGCGGGTTCGCCAAACCCGTACCTGGCACTTGCGTACCAGGCCCCTGCGGGGACACAGGAGTTGTACCTTTGATCTTTGCACTCTACAAAATCAGTTCCCTAACTCTAGACAATGTGGTTCTGCCCATTGCTGGTGTATTAAGACCAAACAGAAGGTCAGTTTTGACAATTGTTGTTAGTACTGCATTGCCACTTTGTGGATATGAGTAGAACACATTTTATGATCAAGAATCAATTACATTCACCACCTGAAGTAGCTCACAAACAATTTTTCTGCCATAAAACATACTCTCTGACATGAAAATCTGCATAGTGACCAATCTTGCAAGTTATTAACTACATCTCTCAATATTACTAGAGTATAAGGTACAGTTCATGGGAAGATATGAGTTAGTGCAGAAAAATTGTTTCAGACTCCCACAAGATGTACAAGTTCTGTTATTGGTGGTGGTAATTAAATTGTTATAACACTAATGACACCAAACTCGTTGAATGGGTAAGCAGCACTTATTAGCCAGTGGACCTGTCCTCATCCCAAACAGAGATAATACTCTACAAATTTGTCCACTCAGAAACCATTACTCATAACATTACAAGAGTCGTAATTTAATTTCCAATCCTTTCAATATGTTTTAATGCTTCTAAAAATCATGTTTACATATGAACATTATAGACTTGAAGGTAGTGGATAGAGAAGACAAAGGAAGAAGAAGCCATAAGTGATATTCAGTAAAAGTGTTTGAAGGACAGTTATGGCTCCCACTGGAGAAAGAGAGAAAGTGGGATGAAAAGTGGGGATGGGGCATAGATTAACTCCATAAAGGGAAAGGCTGGATGATGTAACTGATAAATTCTATCATCGTGCCTTGCCCATATGTCTCCTAATACTTCTCAGTATTAGTGTATTCATAGGATACAAGCTGTTGTTGCCTTTGGTGATCTACTGCAAAAATAGTGACAAAATACTGGAACATTTTCCCCCTAGACTTTATATTTCAACAGCTGTCCACAGATGATAGCACACTAACATGATAGTGTAATGGATTTCCTGAACACATGGATATAACAAAGGAGCCAATTGCTAACCATGCATGATTCTGTGCTCAGTTTAATGAGCTGCTACTGTGGGAATATTAAAGTAAGTATTTTTGCAACACTTCTTTCAGAAAATTGCAGTGAACTTACATTACTCTCATCATTATATTCCTACATTATTAGTACTTTTAACTGAGTTTGATCTTCCATTCAACCCATATGCAGCCATCAACAAACACATCCCAAATTACCTACATTGTAAACATTAATCTTTCCCATCTATTTCTTTCAAAAAATTTGTATTAGAAAGTTCCCAACTGTCCTATTCAGAGGACACCTAGGACCACAAAAGAAATTTAGGAACTGATGAATTAGAGGAGAAGACACAAAAGGATCAAGAAGAAGCAGTAAAATTATTTTAGAAATTGGATAAACAGGAAATGCAAAAAAAGGTAAAACATCTGCAAAAAATGTGTAGAGATAGAGAATGGAATACTTATAGGTGGAGCTGCTGCAGAATATAGAGAAATCAAACAGAAATTTGAAGAAATGAAGAAAAGATGAACAAACTTTATAGGTGTTCAAAGGAATCTTATTAAGCTTAGAACAAAGAGGTAACCAATAGAAGGGATGCATATTTTATCTCATATGACAGCTACACGATTTTGAATTATTTATGGAAATTACATTATTTTTTTTGATGATATGCATGTTCACAATATGGGTGTTGGTCTGTAACAGAGCTGTAATGGGAAATCTAGCAACTAGATAGTTTCAAAGGATGTACCATTACATCTCTGCACGTAAAAAAATTTAACTGCATGAAAGTGCCAAAAACTATAACCTCGTTTAGAAGTCTCAAATTCAATATTAGGTGCTTTGAGGAGAGTTTGAATATGAACCACAAACACACACTTCTTCTGGTAGTAGTGCACTATAAAGCAGATTTCTGTTCAAAAAAATTCAAAAGTATATAAAAAAAATGTTATTCTATTATGGTAGCTGTTAGTGGAGGGAAGCCAACATCATCTCTGCATGTAGTATTTAGGTACATTTTCAAATAGTGCTATAAAACACACACCCGTACAAGTTGTCATTAGTGAGTGAGCCATGTGCCATTTTAAACATTTCTGAGTCCTTATGGAAACGTATGAAACAATTTTAAAATACACTAAGACAGAAAGAAATTTTCAAAGCAATGTTTTTGTTAGCTACTGGGGAATGTAACTTTAATGTATTGTCAATTTTAAACATGTCTTGTGCTCCACTGGATGAATGTGTATAGTCTTAGCATAGCAAGAAATACATAAACTACAGATTCAAGGACAATGTTTTTAAAGGAGGTTAAATTAAGCTTCGAAATTAAAGAAGTTTGTTGTTTGGACCTTCAGGGTGTGTCAATACTGACATTAGAGACCTAAAAAATAATAGAAAGAAATGCAACTAAAAACAAAATTCCAGTCTGTATGACTAACTGACATACTGCAGGCTGTCTGGTTGTAAAGAGAGCAACCACATTTAGAACACACATTCATCACAAACAAGGACTTAAACTTACAAAAATATACTTGGGTGCGAAACCGGAATTTTCTGATAGATGGATCTAGCTATCAATGCAGTTACCGTCAGATCGATCATTGTCGCCACTTTCTTTTTCTGACAGCTGACTGTGCTTTTCAACTCACAACAATACAAGTTTCATACAACAGTGTAGTTTTTAATAATGTTGAACATGTCGAGTTTTGAGCCTACAAACTACGGTATGCGGACATCGTTGATTTTCTGTTACCATTTAAAGAAAACTGTTACAGAATCGTATCGAATTTTGTCGAAGCTTACGGTGAGCATGCTCTCGGTAAATGGCAGTGCTTTGAGTGATTTGAAAAATTCAAAAGTGGTGATTTTGACGTGAGAAACGAAGACCATGGAAGCAGTGCTCGAAATTGACCGGGCGTTAGGCGTAATTGCCTCAATTGTTTCATTTTAAGCCTGCGATCTCCATCAAAGGTGTAGAAAATACACCTAAGCATTGATTTTTTTTAAAATACATTTCAGTACTTCGTTTTCAGTTTTGCATGTTCAATGCTCAATTCTAATAATTAATTTCAATTACAATTCCTGTCACATTGTTGATCTGTTTTAGAGTTTCAAATGATATGTTTCTGAAGTTCAGAAGATATGGCAACAGTGTAGGGGAAGTACCGCAAAATAAATGACAATTCTAGTGCATGCGTTATTCGTTTAACAAAGGAAGTTAAGATGTCTTGTAAAATTACTGACTTTAACTTTATACCAATTATAAAGACAAGTAGTAGTGATAAAAGTATTGGAAGAATCGGTAAACAAGGAACGCCAGAAAATGTAGAAACATCAGCTACTGATAAATCATCAGGCTCTTCAGCTAACACCAGTAGGCCTGCTCCGACTTCACGCAATTCAGGGAGTCAAAAAGCAAGTAAACGATCAAAAACACTTAGTAACTCATTAGCTACTGCGCCTACTGAAGATGAAGATCATTGTGTAAATTTCAAAAGTTATTGTAATAAATACAATAACATCAAGAATTATATTGGCACTTTTAGACCTATTTACAGTTTTAAATAGTGTTGGAGTAGGTTGTAAGCTATAAAATCCGTATTTTCATAATTATAATATAATCACGCCTCAACTTTTTCATTTTACGCCTGAGTCTGTAAGTTGGGATTTATAAACGAATTTCTAGCACTGCGTGAAAGAACTCTGAAGAAGTTTGAAGACGGCGAGTTGCAAGCTGTTGTTGGACGAGGGTGCTATCGTTGGATGAGGATGATGCTCAATCACAACAACAACTCCCAGATCAATTAAATGTAACACGGGAAGCTGTCTCCATACATTTAAAAGCAATGGGAAACATCCAGAAGATGGGAAAATGGGTACCACCTGAACTGAATGAACGACAGCAAGAAAAACAAAAAACACTTGTGAAATGCTGCTCGCCAGGTATAAAAGAAAGTCATTTCTCATAATATTTTTTTTTAACTTGTCACTTTATGCCTCGCCGACGTCATGGTCATTACAGGCAGGATGGGGCTGGGGACGAGGAATGGGAAGGTATTCAGCCATGGCCTTTTGAAGGAAGCATACCGGCATTCACATGGAATGATTTGGGGCAACCATGGAAAACCCAAATCTGGATGCCTGGATGGGGATTCCAAACCAGCGTCCTCCTGAATGTGAGGCCAGAGGGTTAACCACTCACCCACCATGCTCGGTCATCAAATTGTAATAGGTAATGAAAAGTGTATATATTTCGAGAACCCTAAGCGTAAAAGTTCATGGGTAACTCCAGGTGAACTGTCAACATCAACTTCAAGGCCAAATTGCTATGGAAAGAAGACAACGCTCTGTGTTCCGTGGGATCAAAATGGTGTGATCTATACTGAACTACTAAACCCTGGTGAAATTATTAATACTGAATGTTATCAACAGCAAATGATCAATTTTAGGCAAGCACTGTGGGAAAAACGGCCACAGTATCAAAAAAGACAATGCAAAGTGATTTTGCTTCATGCACCATCACATACAGCAAAACAAGTCAAGGAAATGATTGAGAAGCTTAGCTGGGAGATACTGACACAAGCAGCTTACTCACCTGACTTAACTCCACACTTTACATCGACGGGACACGCACTCGCTGAGCAGTGCTTCACTTCTTATGAAAATGTATGAAAATGGCTCGATGACTGATTTGCATCAAAAGAGCAAAACTTTTTTTGGTGTGGCATTCATAAATTATCAGAGAGATGGGAAAAATTTATATCTAGCAATGAACAATATTTCGAATAAGGTACTTTGTATCATTTTTATACAGTAAAGGTGTAATTTTTATGAAAAAATTCCGGTTTCATTTACACAATTGGTAACTATGATAGTTGGCTGTAAAGGGGCTACCTATCCATCATGAAACCTATACCAATCTGAAATCAACTTTTGGGTGGAGGGCAGAAAACACACAGAAATGTAAGACCTTTTCTATGATGCCACTGTAATTTAAAGTAAGGACCAGATAATTGGCTATGCTGACATCAGTCCTTAAAACAGAAAACTAAACGGTCTGTTAAAATGTGATGTACCATCAAAGATACTCCATAAGTGTCACACTCCAGTGGGACCCATTGGTGAAGAAGTTAACCATACATTGTAGGGCAGTGCCCTATGGTGCGGAAGCATGTAAGAAAAATCTCATCCTTCCTCACCCATTAGACGGAGCTGCTCCATAGCTACTAAATCGATCTGACCAGCCAGAAGTTATTATAGTTGACTTCTAGCCAATGACTTTCCCGAACAAAGAATTTTCCTTTCAACATTTAGGAGGTGGCAGACTTTGGGGCTGGAATAGTCTATCATGAACTTTCTGGCTAACCAGACAGCTTCATCTACTGCATGCTCTGCAATTCGTAGAAAAAAAGTGTTGGTTTTGCACCAAAACTAATCACCATCTTGTGCATTTCAACCCCTAACAGCGCAAGAGAAGAAATAACTCATACAGGCATCAGTACAGCACCTTTTTCCCCCCAATCGTATCAATCCTATCATTGCAACCCTAGTAGATTGGTGGGATAAATAATTCACATATTTCCTAAATAACCGAAATTGTTTGCATATTACTCAATAAATTCAAAGAGAATCCCAGCCCAATTTTCATATAAATTCTGTGACAATTTCAGAAGGGCCATAGCAAGAAGTTACAAATTGATCAGCTCCTCTCTGAACATTTTCGATACCATTAATTAATCCCTTGTGATACTGACCCCATACACCACACAACACTCCAAATTCGGATATATAAGAGTTTGATATGCTCCAAGGGGCATTCAAATATAAATTGGAATTTTGTTCATTTAACTCTTATAGTGACCTGAACTGTGCAGTGTGGTGGGATATCTGTGTATGGAGAAGGAATAACAACGCCAATGGCCCTCGTACTAACATCCCCATTTTAATGTCGCCATGATTGAATAAGAAGTAACAGCGTCTGTTGCACACCACAATGGAAAAGGCTTGGAGCACAGTTCAGAGATGCTACTCTAAGAAAAGCCCAAGTGTTTGACTGGACCAAGAAGATTTGAATGACTGTAATAAAGAGGAAAATCAGAGCCATAAATGGACTCCAGTGACTAGCATCAATGAATCCAATATTCATGCCGTGTGTGAGCTTGTGAAAGACAATTGTCACATTACCATTGCTGAGATTCCATCAGATTTGGGTGCAAGTAATTAAAGTGTGCATACAATTATGTCAGGCCATACCTGAATACAGAAAAGTATCGGCAAGGTGGGTTCCACATCTGTCAGCAACTTCTGAATCGCTTTGAAGAAAAAAAGAACTGTAACATAACCTGCGACAAAACATGGGTTCATCAAAAAAGTTTGTGAGGGGCCACTGAACAAGGGCAAGATGTATCTGTCTACTGGGAAAGTTATGACAAATGTATTTTGGGATTCAAAAGGAGTATTGCTGATTGAATTCCTACATACTTGAAAGACAGAGAATGCAGCCTTGCACTACCAGCTGCTGGATGATGCAAAGACTGTTTATCACATCAAATGATGCTGGCAACTGACTCATGACGTCCTCCTGCACAACAACGCACAACCACATTTACCGGTTCTAACTTGTGATAAACTCACTGCAATTCATTGATTACCTCTTGAACACCCAAATTACAGTCCAGATATGTCCCCATGTGATTACCATATGTTTGGTTCATTGAAGGAGGGATTAGAATTGGAAATATTTATAGATGATGCATTGGTCTAACAATACATGCGCAATTGGCTCCTGGGGTAGCCATTTTCTTTTTTCTACAAGGGGATCAAAAAAACCTCATATCTAACAGAGAAAATGTATTACTGTTGAAGGAAACTATGCAGAAAAATAAGTTACTTTATATGTATTTTTATTTACAACCAATAAAACGGTGGGGAAAAAAATTTTGTTTTATATTTGAATAACCCTCGTATTTTCTTCACAAACATGCTACAATTTTTCAAAATTCGTCCCATGAGTTAGTTTTTCGAACAAAGTGTTATGTGCTATACTATGTTCGCTCTCATCTGGCATGTCAAGGTCATGTGCCCCTCACCCCACACCTCACCTCACCTCCCCGCCCGAGCAGACCGCTGCCTACATGCACTGTTGTTTGTCGCAGTATTGTCGTGTTTATTCCGATACACCATTATAAAACGCTGTAAGTGAAATGGTGACAGATAGTTGTTACATTAGGCGACAGTCAAAAACAATTATTTTTTATGTGTATAATTTTTTAAGACGTTAGAAAACTCTGAAGAGAAAGTCAATATACTTTTTAGGGAACCACTAAAAATGACAGCAGAGGCGTGTGGCATATCGTTATGAACAGTGCAGCGTGTACGTAGCGAAGCCCAGCTGAGTGTACCAGGGCCATCCTTTTCTTCTCCAAAGAAAAACATTCACCGAGAAAAACTGGTCACGAGGATGGATGACTTTCAGAAAGATGTCATTCGATGTTCCGTTCTAGAATTTTATGACCCTACCTTACGAAAATTGAGGGAAGTACTGAAAGAGAAAATTAACTACACTGGAGGCATATAAATTATTAAAAGCACTCGACTTCATATACAGAAAATGTAATGACGGTAGACGTTTTCTGATGGAAAGGACAGACATTATTGCAGCAAGGGCCTCATTTTTAGGAAAAATGCACGATTTAAGGAAGGAACATCCTCTTTGACCGGTCATCTACCTGGACAAGACGTGGGTAAATCAAAATCACGCAAGGAAGTTTATTTGGCAACACACTAAACGCAATGGTGGTCTCATCAACGATTTCTGTAAACAGAAACTATCGCTTCGAGTAAATATCACTTTCATTTCAAAATTTAAATGATGTGTTTAGAGAATTAAATTCCACTGGGAAAGACATCTTAAAAATGAATTTAATCGTCGAAATGTCTTGCACAACTTTTAAAATTAAAAATAATAATTGGAAGCAGTAAGTTTTATTCATTGATATGTACATATTTTTTATATTTATTAACATATGAAATTGTAATTGGTAAACACGAAATTTCTATGACATACGATTCACTCATTTTTGTCATGACAAATAGCTAAAATGTTCGATTTTACTGAAGAAATCATCAAGTTAGATGCAACATATTGTACCACATACGTCGTGATGACGTTTGCGCATGCACGGCAGCTGTTTCCCCTTCGCCTGTAGGGGCTGGGGCAGCGAAGTGGGGATAGAGCAGAGTGACCTTGATCCGCCTTTCCTGTCTGAACATAGTATAATTGCATTTCGTGCTGCAAATCTGTTTTTAGAGGGGGGGGGGGGGAGAGAAGGGAGATGACACACTGTACCTCAGCATGCTCGGATCTTAGTTACTAAGCAGCTGTGTGGTTCAGGGACAAAAGTCTTCTGGAAATACCTAAAAATATATATATATATATATATATATATATAATAACTTTTTATCCTCCATCAGTAACTTTCATCACATCATACATTAGATTGCTGGGAGCTACGTCGGGGCTGTAGGGTAGCTGTGGCAGTGGTGCCACATTGAACTTGGCCATAACTTCATTGGCGGCAAGCCACGTGTGAGAGGGCACATTGTCATGGTGAAGAACCCAATTGTCTCTGATCTCCGGGCGGGTGCGGCAAGTAATCTAACAATAAGTCAATGGTCAGTGTTTAAAAGTTCTTGCATTCACCAAATTTTCAAGACATTAGCTTGTTGAAGATCTTCCAGCATGGTCATCATCTTCAATGTCCTCATGGCCATCTTTAAACCTCTTGTAACACAAACAAACCATTGCACTTGACATGTCTTCTTCATTATAGGCCTCTTGAAACATACCAAAAGTCTATGTAGCGGTTTTGTTGAGTTTTTCACAGAACTTTATGAAATAAAGCTGCTCTAAATGAAGCTGCATTTTCGATTCTCCGAGTTTTCGACAGGAGTCACAGACATCCACTCACGTCACTACCACCCACTACTGCACCCCATCGGTGGAACCGGTATGTTTGCCCTCTCCTACTCAGAAAAAAAAAAGAGTCTTGAAACTTTGTGATATTTTAGAAAGGGTGCACTTTCCGTTGCATACTCGGAAAACCCTCTTAATGGGATACCATTGAGACCAAATGCTTTCCCCCATTTCAGAATCTTCAGGTGCTTTACGGTAGTTGCCCCCGCAGGGGCCTGGTACGCAAGTGCCAGGTACGGGTTTGGCGAACCCGCGGTGCCCGAGCTGGAAACTTGTGAGCGCCGCAAGTTTCCCACACCGTAAACTCCTACCATGCTTCAACGACCACCGCAGGGCGTGGCGGTGGAACGTTGTGTGCCTAGGAGAACGGGGATCTTGGCTTCATCGCCCGGATCGCGAGGATGGTAGAAACCTCTATAAAAAACCCCTCAACCTCAAGGTCAGCCACGTGCCGAGGAGGTGAATGGGTGATGAGGGAGATCACTCATTAACGTGCAACCTCAGGGGCACCTGCGCACCCCTGTTGTATAAGCATTCCTTTTTATACTGGTTTTTCTCGTGGGACCAAAAATTAAGCCTCACAAAAAAACCCAAGAACCCTGCGGTACGGGTGTGCCGCAGGCAAATAAAAATACACCCAATACGAAGAAGCGGGCAAGGGTTGATAGCCCCCCCGCCTCTGAGGGACACCGTAACGGGAAAGAATGTTCGATTTTGAACGCTTTCGTTATCATGCAGAGGTTGGAGGGGACTTTTGAAAAAGTGTCCCCGTTTTATATTAATAAGGGTTTAGAAGGGTTAGTTGGCACCCTGAAATCAATTAAAAAGCTGAGGAATGGGACGCTGCTGCTGGAAACATCCACCAGTAGGCAGGCTTCCCAGCTCCTTAACTGCGAGAAGCTCGGGGAGTTCGCTGTTAAAAGCGAACTCCACAAATCCTTGAATCGATCAAAAGGCGTAGTGACCTGCCGGGATATTATGGATTTAGCAACCGAGGAACTGGTTAAGGAGTGGGAAGATCAGCAAGTGGTCGAGGTGCGTCAGATTACACGGAGGGTAAATGGCAGTCTTGAAAAGACTGCCACCTTCGTCCTGACGTTTGACACTCCAGTGTTGCCCAAGTGTATAAAAGCTGGCTACATCAACCTGAACGTCCGTCCGTATGTTCCGGACCCAATGCGCTGCTTCCAGTGCCAGAGGTTCGGACATACGACGGCGTCATGCAAGGGCAACCCCACCTGTGGTAGATGCGGCAAGGGGGCACATGAGCCTGGTGCCAATTGCACGCTCCCACAGGTGTGTGTCAACTGCTCCGGGTCGCACCCGGCCTGGAGCAGGGAGTGTCAAGTGTATCTTGAAGAGCGCAAGATACAGGAGTTGAAGACCAGAGAGCGGATACCTTATGTAGAGGCAAAGAAGAAGGCGAAAGCGCTCGCCGCTCCAATTTTTGGAACAAGCTTTGCCAAGATGGTCTCGACTCCCGTCAGGAAAGAAAGTGTTGCTACGCAGACATCCTTTGCAGACATGGGCACAAGCACAGTGTGCTCATGTCAATGCAAGTGTGGTGCCAAATCCACCAAGGTCATCACACCAAAGACCGCGGATGTCGCTAGCAACACTTCTGCAGCCTCGACCAATCCAGCAGCAGTAACAAAGACCCCACCAGCAGTCAAGTTAATAGCACCTCCTATTCCACCGCGGGCTATTGAAATGGTAGGGATACCATTAGCTAGCGGTGGAAATAGAGGTGACCAGAAGATCAGAGGTCCCAAGTTTCGACAGACTGATCCGACCCAGTTTGTCAAGTCCCCTTCTTCGTCCCCTCCCAGACTGTCAATCAGTAGGGAGAGTATGGGGAAGAAGAAGAAGAAGAAGAAAAAGAACAACGAGGAATTTGAGGAGTCCTCTGGGTCGGAGATGTCTGTCTCCGCTTCCGGGCAGGAAGAAACGGAAATGCTGGTGGACGTGTCTGGTCCCGTTCCTCAGCAGGAAATGACTGAAGACCCACCCGAACCGGGGCGGGTGAGGTTAAATAGGTAAGGATGGCTCCCATACTTCAGTGGAACATCAATGGATTTACAGCTCACAAAGAGGAGTTACACCTCTTAGCACGGTCTGATCCTTTGTGTCTCTGTCTGCAAGAGACACATTTCAGACCATCACACCAACCTGTGCTAAGAGGATATGATGTGTACCGTAAGGACGATACCGAGGGTGATCGAGCGAAGGGCGGAGTGGCCGTGTTTGTTCGGAACACTGTCCACTCCGAACCCGTTGCTCTCACCTCTCATCTACAAGCAGTAGCGGTGAAAATACACGGTCCAATACAACTGACCGTATGCTCTATCTATCTGCCACCCAGTTTGTCCGTCGACTACGACGACCTGGTTGGCATTACACGACAACTCACTCGGCCCTTTCTCCTATTGGGAGATTTCAACGCCCACAGTGCGGTGTGGGGTTCCACCACCGATTGCCCCAGGGGCCGAGTGGTTGGTAGATTGATAGAGCAGGAGGAAATTTGTATCCTAAATACAGGGCAAATGACTCATTTCACCGCTGCTACCGGTACGTCCTCTGCCATCGACCTTTCTTTGTGTTCTCCTTCAATTGCGGACTCCGTGCAGTGGGAAGTGGACCGCGACCTTCACGGAAGCGACCACTTCCCCATATGGATGCACTTAGGTCCCGAGATTAGAGGAGCGAGCGCCCGGCGCAAATGGAACGTCAGTAAGGCAGACTGGCAGCTTTTCTGCCGTTCTGTTGTCCTGGAACCACGTGACAACATAGAGGAGAAGGTGAGTCACTTAGCAGAAGTGATTCACCAGGCTGCTGACGTTTCTATGCCCAAAAGCTCCGGAACGCTGCGAAGGACGCCCGTCCCCTGGTGGAGCGACGAATGTCGCTACGCTATTCAGGGTCGTAGACGGGCGCTGCGGCATTTTAGGTTGCACCCAACATCTGAAAACCTAGCAGCGTTCCGTATACCAAGAGCTAAGGCGCGCCGGGTGATTAAGGAGAGCAAACAAAGGTCATGGCAGAACTTTGTGAGCAGTATTAATCGTTCCACACCATCGTCAAAAGTATGGGAGTCTATCCGCCGTATATCCGGAAGGTACTCCCGCCCACCAGTATCTGGATTACTGGATCACGGACGTGTAATTACCGACGAACGAAGCATAGCGCAGCTGATGGCGGAGAACTTCTCCGCCGTCACATCGTCCGCCAACTTTGACCCTCGGTTTCAGCGGCGCCCGCTGTGCTTCGATTCGTCGAATACAGAGGCCTACAACTGCCCATTTACATCCTGGGAGCTGGAGTCAGCGCTAAACAGCGCAAACGACACTGCTCCAGGGCCGGATCAGATCCAGTACCAGATGCTGAGGCATCTTAGTAAAGATGCTAAAGAGTACCTTCTGGATATTTTTAATGATATTTGGACCGGTGGACACTTCCCCGACTCGTGGAAAGAAGCAACGCTCATCCCTATTTTAAAACCTGGAAAAGACAAATTGTTGCCAGGTAGTTATCGTAGTATTGCCTTGACAAGCTGCGTGGGGAAGACACTAGAGAGGATGGTCAATCGCCGCCTCGTCTGGTGTCTTGAATCCCGGAATCTGCTGAGCCGCTTTCAGTGTGGGTTCAGGAAGTCCCGTTCCACCCTGGACAACCTGATCCTGCTGGAAGCGGCGATACAGGATGCGTTTATCCGCAGCCAACATCTGGTGGGCATATTTTTTGATATTGAGAAGGCCTACGATACTACCTGGCGGCATGTTATTTTACAACAATTACATGACTGGGGTTTTAGGGGAAACCTGCCCCGTTTTTTAAAATCATTTTTATCAGGACGTTGCTTCCGGTACCGAGTCGGTAGTGAAGTGTCAGATCTTTTTATCCAAGAAAATGGTGTTCCTCAGGGATCAGTTTTAAGCGTGACCCTTTTCGCTATTGCGATAAACTGCATATCATACGTAATAAGGAGTCCCATCCGGTACTCCTTGTACGTAGATGATTTTTTAATTTTTATGCATCGTCCAGCCTGAGAAGCGCTGAGCGGCAGTTGCAGCTCACGTTGAACAGGCTGGACGAATGGTCAGTGCACACCGGTTTTCGTTTCTCTGCTGAGAAAACCCGGTGTGTACTTTTTACTCGTCGTAGAACTCTTTTACCGCAGCCCCACCTTACCTTGAGGAACACTGTTTTACGTTTTACTGATACTGTTCGTTTTCTGGGCCTCATTTTTGACACAAGGCTCAACTGGCTACCACATCTCAAAGATGTGAAAGCCAGAGCCTCAAAAGCCTTAAATATTTTAAAATGTCTATGTGGCAGGTCGTGGGGCGCTGACCGCTCATGCCTGCTACAGTTTTACAGAGCCTTTGTATGGTCGCGTCTGGAGTACGGTTGCATCGTTTACGGATCGGCACGGGACAGTTATCTACGGATACTGGATAGTGTCCACCATGCAGGAATTCGGCTCGCCACGGGTGCTTACCGCACCAGCCCCATACCCAGCATCTGTGCTGAGTCTGGCGAGCCGCCGCTTTCTATCCGGCGGCAACTCCTCATGGTGCGACACTATGTACATATTGCCACAACTCCTGGCAGTCCCGTGCACGACGTAGTACTGAAACCGAGCAACGAACGGCTTTATGCTAATCGCTGTAGAGCGACCAAGCCTTTCAGCCACCGTACAAAGGCCATTTTAGAAGAATACGGATGTCAACTGCCCGCTTTTTATCACCAGGGATGGAGTAAATCTCCTCCCTGGCTTTTAAAGAGGCCCAGAACGATTTTAGACCTGTCGCGGTACAACAAACTGTTTACCGCTGACAGGGTATTTCGAAGTGTTTTTAAGGATGTTTTGAATCACCATCGTGATTTTACCCCGGTGTATACGGATGGGTCTAAGCAGGCTAACGGAGTGGGTTGCTCCGTTGTTTTCCCTCGAGCGACTCATACATACAAGCTGGATAGCAGGTGCAGCGTTTACACTGCGGAGTGCTACGCCATGCTAAAGTCGCTCCAGCATATGAAGGTATGCCGCGACATGAAGTATATCATATGCTGTGATTCCCTCAGCTGTATTCAGGCGTTAACAGCCATGTACCCAGCAGACCGTCGAGTCCAGGACATCCAGGACGCCCTTCTTTCCCTACAATCATGTGGAAAGGAGGTTTTATTCTGCTGGGTACCCAGTCATGTGGGAATCAGGGGGAACGAGGCAGCCGATGTAGCTGCCAAGTTAGCCTGCAACAAGGTCGAAACCAACTTTGATCCGGTCCCAAAGTCTGACCTTGCCTCGGTAGCGAAGAGAATTGTTTTTGAAGCATGGCAGAGGCAGTGGCTGGAAGTAGAGCATAATAAGCTCCGGCTGATCAAACCCACCGTTCAGCCGTGGAGCAGCTCCTTCCAGCGGGCGAGGAGGGATGAGGTCCTCCTAACCCGCCTCCGTATTGGGCACTGTCCTCTGACTCATAGCTTTCTTCTGCGCCGAGAGGACCCTCCGGAATGCGATGCTTGTGGCGTACCTTTGACGGTGCGCCACATTTTAACTGACTGTGTATTACTTTTAGACTTGAGGGCAGACGTTGGATTGGCCAACGATCTGTCCCTCATTTTAAACAATGAGACCAGCAATGTGGTGAATGTTTTAAAATTTTGTGTGTTGGCCGGTCTAGCGCCTAAAATTTTAGGCAGATCGGCCTAGTTATAAACTGGATGGGTGGCCTTTTTACAGCCACCCATTCATGAGCATTGTTATTATTTTTTATATTGTTATGATTCATGTCTCGCTGGCCACTATACAGCTAGCGAGACTTGTAATGTTTTTAATTCTCTTTTAAAAATTTCTTGGCCCCTTTACAGCCATCCAGTTTTTGTCAGGTTTAAAGTACCAGTGGCTTCTTTAAAGCCACGCCTAATTTTATGATCTATTTTATTTGCTGTCTGTATGGCCGACCCCTTTACAGTCGACCATGCAGACAGTATTTTAGAACTTTCTTAAGCCACAGTTTTAGCTGGTAATTGTTAGGGCGGTAATGACCCCGCTGTCGACGCGCCCTAAAACAACAACAACAACAACAACAACAACAACAACAACAACAACTTTACGGTAGTTGCAGAAGCTACTTCTAGCAAATGTAAGTCTAACGCCACATGACTTGGAAAAACCAGTATGGCAAATGAATTTTTTTGATTTATTATTAAGCATGTTTGAATTTCACTAATCCCACATTCATTTTGTATCAGTGACTATGTATTATTGGAATTAAAACTGACTGTTTCTACGTAAAACCAAGATTTCTTTAGGTTTCTTGTGAGGCTTTTGCTATAAGCAGATTGTGATCGAAACCATTAACTGTATCACACAAGGCATTTTTTACATGTCCTCAACTTAAATAAGGTACTACATCCCTCCTGTCCCATGTTCTTTGCATGTGTCCACCTCTGATTTTTTAGCAATTTTTTTCATCTCACATTTGATTTTTCCATTTCTATGAATGCCTACTTTAGTATTATCTGTATTGAATCCTTCCCTAAATATGCACATCAAATGTTGTCACATCTCGTCAACAGTCCTTCTCTTGTTTTAAATGAGTGGTACTTTATCTTGAGGTGTTATAAAAAGATTCCTTTAAAGCTTCTTCAAATCTGAAAAAAATTCTTACTATTTTCCTTTTACACACTACTACTTAAAAAAAAATCCTTATGCCTTTGTGCTTCGCCGATGTCATTAGAGGACATAAAGGACTGAGAACAAGGAATTCGGTCATGCTCTCCCACATAGTAAAAGGGCAGTTGTATATTTTGGTGTTCAATAAAATGTAGCACAAACCACCCTTGTATGGGGAGGTTCTTAAATGCTGGACCTCACAACTGGCAGAAAAAGAAAGGGTATAAAGAAGTATGCCATCAACTGCATAATACTTCATTCATCAGTAATGATGCACACCTGTGTAATAATCCAGATACTGGATATCAAGGGAACCTTCCAGATATACAATGGAAGACTCCAACACTTTTTATGATGATGTGGAATGGTTTAATGCTGCTCACAAAGTTCTACCACGACCCTTCTGCTCTTTTTAATAATGCGACCAACCTTTGCTTTCACAGTTCAGAATTTTACCAGGTGCTCTGCTGTTGGCAGTAATCTAATCAATCACCTTACCTGAACAGCGGAGTGACAAATATCATTCTACAAAGTGACAGGCATTCTTCTTGGCTTTTCACAGCATTCTGAGATGGAAGCATCAGCAGCTTTGTGAATCACTTCTACAAAGTTATTCACCTAGTCCAACATCCCCTGGCTATACAGCTACCAATTCACTTTCCTGATGCTCCATTTATACATCTTATTTCATCTATCAGGTTTTCACTACACGTGGAGTCAAAAGGAAAAATGATCTCTCCCATGGAGAGGATATTTCCAATGGATAAAGTTTGCAATGGAAGGAAAGCACAATGAAAGGTCAGTGACACAGGACAAACCAGATACTCTTAAACTTGCTCACAGGGCTATTTATGTCCAAGTTGACATTTAGCCGCACCAACAAGTCCCCTCCATCTTAATCAGTCTTCTGCGTCCTCTTCAACAGATCCAATCTTTCCCATTTCAGCCTTCACCTGGTTGCATCTTAGTTTTAGTCTTCCCAGAGGTCGCCTTCTTTCGGGTTTATATCTTAACACCTTCTTCAACCGACATCCCTCACCTCTTCTCAGTATATGTCCAGCCCATCCGATTCTTCTACACTTTATTTGGCTTATGACATCTGCACTATTGTAAAGGTCCCTGATTTCTCTGTTCTTTTTCCTTCTCCATATCCCTTGTTCACATGAGGGCCCATATATTTTCCATAGTACTTCGTTCTCAAAAACTATAAGCTTTTTCTCCTCTGTCTTATTCAGTCTCAGTCATTTTGCATCTGTCCAACAGTACCGGTAGGTTTATTGCTTAGTATAATTTAATTTTCATTTTGTGGGAGAGGGATATTAATGAAAGTATTCTCTTACATGCATATACACATTTGCCGAGTTTATCCTATTTTGTATCTCTGGTTCTTCTATACTCTTATTTGAGATGATTACTCCCAGATATTTAAATTGGTCGACTAGTTCAAATTCGTGCCCCTCAACGTGTAAAGGAACTTCTCTTGGATTCTGCTTTCCTGTAAAGTGCATTTATTTAGTTTTTTGTGTCATTTGTCACTAGACCCAATTTTCATGCTTCTCTTATGAATACTTCTGTTAATATTCTTACATTCTCTAAAGTTTCCACTATTATCACAATTTCATCTGTGAACACTAATATATTTACTTTTGTTCCAATTTGGACACCTAGTTCCACCTCTGATACTTTCCGTAGTGCTTCTTCTATGGCAAAGTTGAATAGGATTGGGGAAAGCCCATCACCCTGCCTGATTCCTGAGCTTATTTTAAAGGGCTCACAGTCGTGTCCATTAATTCTCACTGAGCACCTTAATTCTGTGACACTCATTTTAATGAGGTTTATCAGTTTTCCTGGAATACCAAATTTGCCAAGCCGTGCCCACAATTTATCCCTGATTACGCTGTCGTATGATTTTTGGAAATCTATAAATACTGCAAAGCACTCTTTATTGCACTCCCAATATTTGGCTGTAATTATTTTAATATGGATATAACAGCGAAATTTGTCTAGAACTCAGAACATGTTTATCTTACCACTCTATTATTCACTCTCTGGAGCAATTGTTTGTCAGACACCACAATACAATGTGAGCATTGAAATCTCCTAATAACAGAAATGGCAGAGAAAGTTGCCAAAAGACATTAATTTCCAGTAATCAATGAATGCACTACGTGGCAAATGGAGCACCCAGTCAGTTGTATTGGAATGCTGTTTTTCTAACTAAATTGAGAAGATCGAATTCAGATTGAATAGTGTTTGGAACAAACACAGCAACATAATCACACTCTGTATAAACCTTCCTATACCAATTGTACCCTCTCAGTACTGGATGATGTGTCGATTTTCACGGATGCTGGAAAGGTCACAGTGGTCATAGCTGCATATGTCCTACTACTGTTCAGGTAGACATTTTTTTATTACGTACAGAGGTTTGTACTAATTTCACAGTCCAGGCAACTAATCCAAGTTCCTCATCCTCCACAACTCACAATGTTCCACTGTCACACACTACAGCAGACACAAAAACATTTTTTTTAAAAGTAAAAAGTGATGATCACACATGTTTTGCAAAATCTCAAGTCACATTTTGAAACAGAACTGCCACTGGTGGTGGGGGCCAAGAGCATTTCAGACAACTCTCATTTGCATCCATTATTTGTATAGTGAGAAATGAAGAAACACTCAAAATTTCTAGTCACACAGAAGATTACAATTTCATATTGGAAATGATATTTGGAAGGAGGAGCATAATACATAAGAAACCTGGTGTTAGAAGAAATGTTCAGTCTGAATGAAAGGGTTGTAAGCACCTTACTATCGAAGAGGTTGGGAAAAGGGAAGCTCAGTTCACCATACCGATACCGATTCTAAAAATAACTAAACAAACCATTTTTAAAGCAACAAGAAATAAATAACAGATAGCAAAGCACATAAATAAACCTTACATTGCAATAAAGCAATGATATTCCAGCAGAAAATAGGTTATTCCAAACAAAAGTAAACTTTCACTATCAGATCCTAATATTGGTCAGGGAGGTATTCTGAACAGATTTTAAGGAAGTAAATGTTAAATAACAGTAAATATAGTACCTAAGCAAACTTTTTATCATAACTACTAAGCATTATTCCAGAGGGAAATAGGTAATTTCACTATAAAGCAAATCTAACCCTTAAATTTTGTCATATACCAGATTTAGGTATTTCTGAATAGATTGTAACACAGTAAAGACTGTGAGAAGCTAATAAAAGCCAGGCCTAAACCTACAATAACAGTAACTTCACAGTAAAATATAGTTCCGAAGAGATTTTAAAGAAATAAATACGATTGCTGGATAGCAGACTGAAGCAGGATAACAGATTGTGAGGTAATTTGACCATTTAAAAGCTCCAAAAGCAAATGTAATAATGCCTGAGACAGTTTAGAAGGATAGCTGATAAGTTTCTGATAGTTTCTAACCACTTAATAATAACATGAAGTAGTTTTGGGGGAAAGTGATAACTCATTTGCATAAGCAGTTTCCATAAACGATTTTAGGCCTTTTAAGTAATTTCAGGAGTTAAAAAGTAGACGAAAAGGCATTAAATAATCATCCCTTTCAGTTTTAATAGGTTCCAAGTAGTTTAAACCCGGAGAAATATGGAAAATCAGTAAAACTAGGAAGCCGGTATACAGACGAAAATAATCAAACCTTTCAGCATTAATTCCAACACTGTTAAACCATTTTGAAAGCGATAAGAACAGGTAAAAGCTAGTAGATACACGTAATTAATTTTCTATAACAATTAAAAGACATTTTACTAACCTGCTGTTTGTTAATCCAATTTCGAAATAACTCGCCAGAGGCACCGTACACAAAAGATGCTTTTACACTAATTTTAAACACTGACACACGATATAAAGTAAATAATAAATTAAAACAGTCCGAAAGAGAATTAAATTCATCTAAATCTCGTAGTTTCCAACCGTTTTAAGAGCTTAAATGGTTATTCAAACACATAAAATAGGTCACTCAACTTTGCCATTTTCTTATTCAAAAGCCTACCAAGATTTCGAGATAAAAAGTAGTTTTCCTTAAAGACCCACTCTTCTAGTTTCACATACCTTAATTTCATGTCATTTAACGCAATAGAACAGATGTTACAGAATTTTCAAAAAACCACACGACGACAGCCCACATGGTCTGAATAGAATATTTTATTGTGCCCAAGATATCACACCCATGAAGATGGGACAACTTTTAAAACACGTATTTTGATACAGGCTACACTTTAGTAATTTTTCCGTTGATAAATCACATACCTTCAGAGTTATACATAGAAATATATATTCAATAAAATGGCGAAGGTGTGAAATTTCTGGTTTTAGTGATAACTTCATCAATTCCTAACCGATTTGAATAAAATTTACACTTTTGAGCGGTTAAAATTCGGGACAACACTTTGATTATAGTTTCATGTTTATAACTTATGCCGTTTGTAAATCCCTAAAATTTCTGAACATGTCGCAATCAGGGGATGATTTGAATTTTGCCGTGACGTCACATTAAAAATAAAAGTTAAGAATAAATTAAAATTTTGCCATCCAACATGCCACACATAAACTCCCATAATTCGTAAACACTTTAGATTTTAAACTAACCACCTTTGAAGAAAGTTGTAAAAATAAATGTGAGGGAATATTTTAGACCGCGGCAGAACACCGCCGGAGGGTAGTGTCCTTGAACCACTCCTATATAAGCCCTGGTGAGGGAGGGGGTAAGGGAGTCCATCAGATCGCTTTGACGAGATCATACGTACTTGATGTGTGCTCAAGTTTGAGAAGGCCGGCTCCGGTGCTTATGGTGCTTATGGTCAGGGCAGGTCAAAAACATCATGGCCGACCGGCGCCACTTCAAAAATCGGTATGAACAACGTAACAGGCTAACATTTTTCGACATGTGTTTATAACAGATTTCAAGTTTCACTTTGGGGTGGTGCGGTCTGTTCTGTTTCACGATTTGTAATCTTCGGCTGATGATTTTTCTCCGATTGCCATTGCTAACTGTGACTTTTGTAACTTCTGTGAAAATTTTCAAGAATATATAATTCAGTTATCCAGAATCAGACTTTCATTTCTACTTTAGTACCTTTCTTACAGGAGGTTAATCTGTAAGTGGCGACTGTGGTCAATTTTACAGTTAGCATTCTACATGGTTTAACACGGTTATAGAACTTTTTACGAACTTTGACAACTTTTGGATGACTTTGAGTTTAGGTGAAGAAGCTGATACCAGCCCCTATATCAGCTTTGTTCCTAACAGGGTGTATACGTGTCTGGTTCCAAGGATATACAGTTAAATCGAATCCCTGCTCAGGAGTTCACAGAGGTGGTGTTTTAATTTAACTGAAATGAAGCACATGCCTCTGTGGAACCCTAAACATCTATTTCCTAATTTATTTATTTTTTATCTTAAATTATTTGACTGCAATAACATCAATCCACTTTCATCTACCCTTCGTGAATTTAAAATTTTAATTTATTTAAGTCATCACTCACCAAAGTTGAAGGCAGCGACGAGAGTAGAACATATATAACGAACACACAAATAAATAAACTCAATATTTCGGTAGTTAACCTTATTCATGACATAGAAAATGAGTCATGCACTTTGGGAGGTGTGCACACACCGGGGGTTGCTGCATGACTGTGTGGATTATCAATATGGTGGTGGGACTGAGATATTGTATATAAATAGCAGATGGTGGTAAAACTGATAATAAAAATTACAAAAAAATTAATAATAATAATAATAATAATAATAGTAATAAAGGGGGGGGGGAAATTAAATACATAAATATGGACATGTGGATGCATAAATTTTAAAAATAAAATAAGGTAATTACTTAAATGACAATAATGCTACTACTACTCCTACTAATAATGAGTGATGCGTCAAGGAAAGGAATTTTATCGGTGGTTGAGGCCAGGTGGGTGTCTGGTATCTAGGATGTTTTTGGAAGCAAGTACCCATCTGCGAAGTTCTGAGGCGGCAGTGGTTTCGGGGAAAACTCTGATGGCTCTCACGGTGAAACAGTCATTGTAGTTGTTGGAGTTGTGGTGGTTAGCATGTTATGGTAAAGGGAGATATAAATTGCGGGTGTGAACTGTTTGTCTGTGGCCATTCATTCTGGTCGAGAGTTGTTGTGTGGTCAGGCCTATGTAAGAACTCGTGCAATGGCGACAAGTAAGCTGGTATATGATGTGCGTAGTGGAGCATGTGGCATGTCCGGTAATGGGGAAGGTTTCCCCTGTGACACGGTTGGAAAATGTAGTGGTGGGAGGATGCATGTTGCAGGTTTTGCAGTGAGGTCTATTACAGGGAAAAGATCCATAAGGTGTTTTTGGAGAGTCAGATGGAGGGTATTTGTGAACTAAGATGTTTTTGAGGTTAGGTGGTCTGCTGAAACAAGTACGGGGGACAGTTGGCAGAATTTTTGGCAGGAGAGTGCGCATTTCTGGAAAGGACCGAAGGAAGTCATGCCCTTGTTGTAGGATTTGATTGATGGATTCGAGACCAGGCGAGAACTGGGTGACAAAACCACCTAACCTCAAAAACATCTTAGTTCACAAATACCCTCCATCTGACTCTCCAAAAACACCTTATGGATCTTTTCCCTGTAATACACCTCGCTGCAAAACCTGCAACATGCATCCTCCCACCACTACATTTTCCAACCGTGTCACAGGGGAAACCTTCCCCATTACCGGGCATGCCACATGCTCCACTACGCACGTCATATACCAGCTTACTTGTCACCATTGCACGAGTTCTTACATAGGCCTGACCACACAACAACTCTCGACCAGAATGAATGGCCACAGACAAACAGTTCACACCCGCAATTTATATCTCCCTTTACCAGAACATGCTAACCACCACAACTCCAACAACTACAATGACTGTTTCACCGTGAGAGCCATCAGAGTTTTCCCCGAAACCACCGCCGCCTCAGAACTTCGCAGATGGGTACTTGCTTCCCAAAACATCCTAGATACCAGACACCCACCTGGCCTCAACCACCGATAAAATTCCTTTCCTTGACGCATCACTCATTATTAGCAGGAGTAGTAGTAGCATTATTGTCATTTAAGTAATTACCTTATTTTATTTTTCAAAATTTATGCGTCCACATGTCCATATTTATGTATTTAATTCCCCCCCCCCATTTATTACTATTATTATTATTATTAATTTTTTTGTAATTTTTATTATTCGTTTTACCACCATCTGCTATTTATATACAATATCTCAGTCCCACCGCCATATTGATAATCCACCCAGTCATGCAGCAACCCCCGGTGTGTGCACACCTCCCGAGGTGCATGACTCATTTTCTATGTCATGAATAAGGTTAACTACCGAAATATTGAGTTTACTTATTTGTGTGTTCGTTATATATGTTCTTCTCTCGTCGCTGCCTTCAACTTTGGTGAGTGATGAGTCATTTTCCCTTTCCTTGCAATTATATTGCCTAAAGCAGTTTCCTTTTTCCTTAGTTTAATTTATTTAAGTGAAATTCATAAATTGTTCAACATTTCCCTTGGTAATATATCTGAAGCCTGACTCCATTAGTTGCAAAAGAAAATTTCCCACTCTCTTACACTTGAAATCAAAAGCCAGCTAGTGGTCAAGGTCATTTCACCTCTTCCATGCCACACTCCTAATTCTTCAACCAATATCCATCAATCCCAATATATGTCATATACATTTTGAGCACTCCCTTCACCCACCTTAGGTCTTCCAATGACCACCTCCAAATATTGTATTTGATAACCAAAATGTGGGTCCCATACTACACTGCCATATTCAAGCAACAGTCTGATGAAGGTTTTGTAACCCAATTTCCTCACTTTCCTGTTACATCCCCTCATCACATTTTCCAATAAATGATTTGGGTATCTCTCCCTGCCACCTGCCTACTATCAAATGTTATAACAGGACAAGCAATTTCTCCATAATCTTTAATAATAATAATAAAAATATCTCTGTACCTAACAAGCTGACTATTCTTGTCGTTTATCTTCATTCCACGTTGATATATACACTGTCCACACATACTCATAGTTGTTTACAGTCTTCTCCCATTTTAATTACATTATATAACACTATGCCATCAGCAAACAACTTAACTTCTTACTAATAACTACAAACACAATCATTCATTAGAATCGAACTACAGTGGACTGAAAACACTACCCTGTGGTACTTCAGTCTTTACTTCTACCTCTTTTGATTCTGCATTTCCTACCTTAAATCTTTGGTTTTACCTTTTTAGAATCCCTCTACTCAGCACATCAATTTTCCATCCGCGCCTATGGTTTTGACCTTGTTTATCTCCATTTTATGACTCACTCTGAAAAATTTCTTGGAGAGATCTAGCGCTACACTACTAACTTGGTCTCTCTTGTTCATTTCACCCGAAACATCTTTTATACAGATTAATAATTGGGATTCACATGAATATCCTTGCTAATCCCATGTTGCTGTTAATCAAATAAGTTTCTTTCCACACAGACACATCTGCTGTGGTTACATATGAATCCCTCCATCAACTTGCCTACTACTAAGGTCAAACTTTCTGGCCTTCAATTTTGAATTCGGTTTGTCTCCCTCCTTTATGGACTGGTCATACTATGGCATTATTCTAGTCTTCTTGTAAGGGCCATGTCCCCAGATTCAATCTAAATAATATTTATTTAATTCATTTGTAGTAATAATTTCCATGTCAACCCCTTCACACTTCTTTAGATTGCCCAGTTCCCTCACAATACCCTCAGTATTAATTTATTTAGTCTATTTGTTTCTAATTATGTGGAGAAGCTACTTTTACTTTCCTCCTCCAATCACTGAGTGTCTCAAATGATATCATATCTTACTTGGGAACCATCAGACTTGTTAAGAACGGATTTCGATCTCCTTCATATATGTTGAAGGGTACACAGCATATATGTCTGTGGTATAGTTGTTTCTCAAAAATCACCCTAGTTTTCGAGATATTCACAAGCAAATAAACAAAAAAATTCTAAGTGTCAGGTATATAATAATTATTGCCTCAGTTTATCAAATGGCAGCATGGTCTATGTAGTAGAGTGTTAGCTTCATAATTTTCTGACCAGAGTTCAAATCCAAGTAGAATCAAATATTTTTATTTATTTTTATCTTCAGAAATTGTCAAGCTTCGCCTTTGTATTTTGTTTAAACTTAATTTACGTACTTTTATTGAGTGAAATAATATTTAAAACAAATCATATTACCTACAATTCAGCGTCATTTTTTCCGGAAATTCTTTTTTTTTTCGTAATGAATTCATGGGTCTACCGATGGATTGTCCTTTCACAACACAAATTGGCTGCACACCCTTGAAAACTTCATTGCAATCATACATCAGGAAAGTCTCCATTCTTACATTATTATTTCACTTATTGTTAACAAGTTGTTTTGGTACATTTTCAATTTAAACAGTTACTATCATGTTATTTATTTCATCATTGTCATTTCTTTACTTGTATATCATCAAGAGGTATTTTAAACAAAATATGTAGCATTGGAAAGATAGTTTTTTCTTTCTTTCTTCTACACTTGATTTGTCTCAAGAATGGTTGCGTGTAAATGGTTGAAAATAAAATATTAGGCCTATCTGACGAAAAATGGATCTCAACAAGGAAATGGAAGAACAAGTGACAAATGCTTAAAAACATTGCAAAATTCTTGTGTCAGATTCCAGTTTACTAGCAGATTCGCCTCCTGACTTAATTTCATTGGGTATGGGCGAGTCATATTAGGAAGCCATTGTTGATATATGGGCCGAAATTATGTTTGATGTATCTGTTATAAACAATGTGATTTGGTTTAATTTTTATTTCATGCAATAAAAGCGTGTAAATGATGTTTTAACAAAATAAATAAGTCGAGCTTGACAATTTTTGAAGATAAAAATAAAGAAAAATATTTGATTCAGTGGGGATTTGAACTCGAGTCAAAAAATTATTAAACTAACACCCTATCGCATAGACCACGTTGTGATTTGATAATAAGGGGCAATAATTTACTACATACCCAACATTAAGAATTTTTTGTTTATTTGAATGCGAATATCTCAAAAACTAGGGTGCATTTTGAGAAACGACTATACCACACACACATGTATGCTACCCTTCAACATATATGAAGGAGATCGAAATCCGTTCTTAACATGTCTGATGGTCTCCAGGTTAGATAAGAACTTCTTCATTCTTATTTATAATTGTCTAAATATCTTCTCTTCACCTAACTTTTCTGATATAGCCATAGATATCTCTAGATTCATCAGTTTTGCTCCTACACCACTTACAATCTTTATAAATCAAATTTCAGCATCCCTCTTTGCAACTATTAATTCCTCGGTTGGGTCACTCCAGACAAATGCCAGGATGGTTCCTCAAAATAGCCTATAGGCACCTCCTGCCATATCCTGTATATCCCTTCTGATACACATTAGGATAGGTGCAACTAGTGTTGCAAACTGAAAAAAAAACAAAATGTTTTTTTTCAGCTTTGTGAAAAAAAACATGAAAAAAAACGTAGCACCCGTGTTTTTTTTCTAAATTTTTTTTTTTCAGAAAACAATATACTTGATAAATTATAGTTTTATTTAAGGAACTTCCATTTTACAAGTGTGTTTTAAGTCTTACTGAATCATATAATGTCTCACATAATGATTCATAAGTGTATCTATATAGGTAACATAATTTTATTCATCCTCTATGTCAGTACCACATTCACTAGTACCAACACTAGTTCGATCGGTGTCGGAATTTTCTGTCTCTTCTTCTGTCTCCTCTAGATCCATAACTTCAGAAATAGTTAAATTTTCTTTTCCTAGTTGTTCTTGTGTTGTACGCAAAAGATTTTGAGATTGCAATTTTAAATTGTGAGCAAAGTACACACTGTGCATAAAGACTGCGCCGATAGTTCTGTATTACGGTCTTTTAAGTTTGAATTTAAATCTATTATCATACAAAATAGGAGCTTTACTTCTTTTCAATTGTTTGTTTACACCAACGGTTGCAAGGAAACGAATCGTAATTAGAGACCGTGCACAAACTACTTGGCTCGGTCCAGAGGGAGGAGGGGTTAGCTGGAAGGCTACGCTGGGCTACGTGGGGAGGGGGGTGGGGGGGTGTTCCGAGCCCGGCCACGTAACTTTCCTTTCGTAACATTTTTAACAGTTAAAATGAGGAACTGAACTCACAAAGCTTGTGAGTATTTATTTCCCTCAGTTAATTATATCCGTATGTAATTTACAATAGTCTGACAAGAGAAAACAGTACAAATTGTCTTCTGGAATCAAAACGGAAGAAAGCTACGTGCTACGTGAGCGGGGGAAGGGGGGGAGGGGGGGCAAAAGCCACGTAGGGCTACGTGCGGGAGGAGGGGGGTTCACAGGAGGCCAAAATGGAGGTATGTGGTTTATGCACGCTCCCTTACTGACAATTTAATGAATCAGTACCACTATACTCTGAGAGTTAACAAGTATACGAATATAAGGAAAGCCCAATAAGTAATAAAAAGGCCGCAAAAAACTGTGGATAAATTTTAAATTCCTAATTTTTTTAAAAGCTCTGTAGGTAATTTTGTAGGGCTGGCAGCACTATTTCAAATAGCAAGTATAATCCAAACAATGGGGAATGGGGATTCCATCTCGCGCAACCTAGTCTCTTCGGGAAATCCCCGTTCATAAAGAAAATTTCAGTCAATTTTGCCAATATTTTCGTAATTTTTTTCCTACTGAACCAGAAAAATATAGTAGATTTTAAACTAAGATAAGTACTTAGAATAAACTCTAAAACAGTCATTTTAAACGATAACTGCGTTACAAATTTGATATTTAGTAGTTGTGAAAAAAAAACATGTTCCAGAAAAAAAACATGTTTTTTTTTCAAAGTTTTTTTTTCAAGCCAGAAAAAAAAACGGTTTTTTTACAACACTAGGTGCAACGCATCTTCTGCCACCTACTTTTAGTGAACCGTGAGTGATGGTGATACTAGTAGTAGCAGTAGTAGTTGCCTATTGCTGTAGTGTCACATAACCATGTTGTGTTCTTTTCTTACCAACCTCTTTAGCTCTTCCAGCTTCCTATTGTAATATGTAGGTTTCTTTATTTTCTGTTTTAGAAAAAACATTTCTTACCCCATTCTTATTATTTCCTTGAAGTTTTCCTACTCCCTCTCCACCATACTGAAGCTCTCAAGAATATACTGAATCTTTACGTGAAATATCATTTCAATTCTGAAATATTTGCCTTTTTATAACTGTACCTACAACCATTTTAAATTTTTTCCACTGTTTTATTCAACCCTCTAATTTCCATCACAACTGCTTCATTCTTATTCATTCTGTAACCCGAGACCCCACAAAGTTAGCATCAAGGTTTATAAGGAAGATATCAAAAGTGGTTATTCCCCTTGTGTCCACTCTACCACACATAAAAAAATTCTTCCTTCCCCACTAAGATATTTGCAAATCTCTGTTCTGTAGTAGTACTTATTTTATTCTCCATCCACACCTAGTAATTTAAGCCCCCAAACATAATAATCATTTTAGGCTCACCTCTGAATATGAATTTAGTTTCTACGCAGTTTCTTCATTCATTCTTCCAGTCTGGTAAGCAGTCAGGACCATTTTCCTTTGTATCACCCCAAAATCTACACCAATTTAGCACATTAATAATATCTATGAACACCAGCGAATTTTAGTATTCTTTGCTACTAGTACAAAAACACCTCTACCAATTCCTCCTCTACCTCTAGGGTACATTCTATAGTAATCGACAGAAACCATACTGTCTTACACCCCTTCCTTTAAATTAAACTCTACTCCTGTAACTTTTTGTGGTTTTTGGATCTCCTTCAAGTTACTAAACTCTATTACTTTGTTCATTATACACCTACAGTTCACTAGCAACAGTCTTACAGTCTTACATTATCATATACTTATCAATACTCTTCACCTGGCCCATTTCCTCCACTCTCCCTTTTTATTGTTTCATCAGCCTCAATCACTTCTTTAATATCTATTAACAGGACCCTAACTTCCATAACTGTTCTTTCACCTCTGGAAATACTTTGGATTAGTCCATCAGTCACCTAGTATTATACTCAAATGACAGCATGTGGAATAGGTGTGAGTTAATCATTTAATCTGCAATGAACTTTGCCCCAAAAAATGTTAATGAATCCTGATCACTAAAAGATAGTTAAACCATAAAAATAACAAATATATATTATTTCTGCATATTAGACCAGTAGTGTACATTAAATTTTTTGCTGATAATATGCCAGATTTAAAAGGGCAACACTTCACATCACTTGATGTTCCTTTAATATAGATAACTATTGTTGTTCGGGCTTTAGGGCACATCAACATCATGGTTATTAGTGCCTTGACTAATCTCTGGAGTGAGAACATGGTATAAAATTCAATTGCCGTCCATGTAGCCGACTGTAAAGATGTCGGTCACACATACTGTAAACTGAAGTAAAAACTGAAACTATGGCTGGTTGGCAGTAAAAGGGCCAACCAGAAGAAGACAACAAACTAACTGGCTGGCTGTAAATGGGCCAGCCAGATATAAAATATCACACATAAAAATGGTTCTTGGATTGATGGTTGTAAAAGACCACCAACCCAACCTAAAACCTAGGCTGATCTGCGCAAAATGTTTGGGACAAGACCGGCTAATACACAAAACTTTAAAACCTTAGCCACATTGTCACCATCATCATTTAAAATAAGGGACAGATCGTTGGCTAGGCGTCAGAGTACACTGCCCTATACGGAGGCGAGTAAGGAGAACTTCATCCCTCCTCGTCCGCTGGAAGGAGCTGCTCGGTTTGATCAGCCGGAGCTTATTATGCTCGACTTCCAACCACTGCCTCTGCCATACATCAAACACAATTCTCTTCGCCACTGAGGCAAGGTCTGCTTTTGGGACCAGGTCAAAGTCGATTCTGACCTTGTCGCAGGCTAACTTGGCAGCTACAACGGCTGCCTCATTCCCCCTGATTCCCACATGGGCTGGTACCCAGCAGAATACCTTCTTTCCACGAGATTGAAGGGAAAGGAGAGCGTCATGGATGTCCCGGACTAGACGGTCTGCTGGGTACATGTTTACTAATGCCTGAATACAGCTGAGGGAATCCACAGCATATGATGTAATTCATATCACGACTTGGCTTCATATGCTGGAGTGACTTTGGCAGGGGATAGCACTCGGCAGGGTAAAGACTGCACCTGCTATCCAGCTCGTATCTGTAAGTCGCTCGAGGGAACACAACAGAGCAACCTACTCCATTAGCCTGCTTAGACACATCCGTATATACCGGGGTAAAATTGTGATGCTGGTTTAAGACATCTCTAAAAATTCTCATAAAACCATTGTCAGCGGTATACAGCATGTTGTACCGCAACAGGTCTAAAATCGTTCTGGGCATCCTTAAAAGCCAGGGTGGAGATTTACTCCAACCCTGGTGATAAAAAGGGGGCAGCTTACAACCATAATGTTCCAAAATAGCCTTTATATAGATACTGAATGGTTTTGTCGCTCTATGGCGGTTGATGTAGTGTCGTTTGAAGTTAGGATGCATGACTACATCGTACACAGGACTGCCAGGAGTAGCGGCAATATGCATATAGTGTCGCACCATGAGGAGATGCCGGTGGATGGAAAGCGGCGGCTCATAAGACTCAGCACATATGCTGGGTATCGGGCTGGTGCGGTAGGCACCCATGGCAAGCCGGATTCCTGCATGGTGGACACCATCCAGCATCCGGAGATAACTGTCCTGTGCCGAACCATATACAATGCACAACATACTCCAACCGTGACCGTACAAAGGGTATATAAAATTGTAGCAGGCAGGAGCGATTGGACTGAGTGAGGTGGGTGAACGGTTAACATTCTGGCCTTGCATTCGCGATGACGCAGGTTCGAATCCCGTCGGGGTATCCAGATTTGGGTTTTCCATGGTTTCCCCAAATCACTCCAGGTGAATGCCGGGATGCTTCCTTCAAAAAGGCCATGGCCGAATTCCTTCCCGTCCATTGTCCCCAGTCCCGCCTCTAATGACCATAGCCATCAACGAGGCGTAAATCCGTAAGAAAAAAAAGGAGCAATCGGCGCCCCATGACCTGCCACAGAGACATTTTAGAACGTTTATGGCTATCATGTCTTTAAGATGTGGCAGCCAGCTGAGCCTTGTGTCTAAAATGAGGCTTGAACATGAACAGTATCAGTAAAATGGTGTTCCTCAAGATAAGGCAAAAAGACTTCTGCTACGAGTAAATAGTACACACCAGGTTTTCTCGACAGAGAAACGAAAACCGGTGTGCACTGACCATTCATCCAGCCCTTTCAGCACCAGTTGCAGCTGCCGGTCAGCACTTCTCAGGCTGGACGATGTACAGAAAATTAAAATGTCATCCACATATAAGGAGTACCATATGGGACTCATTTTTATGGCTGCAATGCTATTAATAGCAATGGCAAAAAGGGTAACACTTAAAACTGACTCCTGAGGGACACCGTTTCCAGAATAAAAATATCTGACACTTCACTACCTGACTCGGTACAGGAAGCATTGACCAGACAAAAAAGATTGAAAAAAAAAAAAAAAAAACGGGACAGGTTTCCTCTAAAACCTCATTCATGTAACTGTTTTAAAATAACGTGTCACCAGGTAGTATCGTTGTTGTTGTTGTTGTTGTTTTTGGAGCTTTAGGGCGCGTCGACATCTAGGTCATTAGCACCCTAGCAAGAATACGGAATGACAATGTGGGTAAAAACAGACAACCGTCTGCATGGCCGACTGTAAAGGGGTCGGCCACACAGACAGCATAATAAAATACAAAAATACTGATAAAAATACAGCCCACATGAACGACTGTAAAGATGCCGACCATGCAGACAGCAGGATTGAGTAAAATGCTAAAACAGTGACTGTAAAATGGCCTTAAATACACAAACAAATAGTACTGGGTAGTTGGCTGTAAAAGGGCCAACCAGCTATAACAAACACTGAAACAACAAACTGGCTCTCTTTAAAGGGGCCAGCCAGGGAAAAACGTTAATCTTAAAGAACAAATATACATGGATTGGTGGTTGCAGAAAAACCACCAAACCATTCTAAAAACTAGGCCAAATCGCTAGCTAAACCAACTTCTGCCCTTAAGTTTAAAAACAATACACAATCATTTAAAATGTGGCGTACCATCAAAGGCACGCCACAAGCATCACATACCGGAGGGTCCTCTCGGAGGAGAAGGAAACCGTGAGTCAGAGGACAGTGCTCTATACGGAGGCGAGTAAGGAGAACCTCATTCCTCCTTGCCCGCTGGAAGGAGCTGCTCCACGGCAGAACGGTCGGTTTGGCCTGCAGGAGCTAGTTATGCTCCACTTCCAGCCACTGCCTCTGCCAAACATCAAAAACAAATCTCTTCACCGCCGAGGCAAGGTCTGACTTTGGGACCGGACCAAAGTCAATTCTGGCCTTGTCGCAGGCTAACTTGGCAGCTGCATCAGCTGCCTCGTTCCCCCTGATTTCCACATGGCCGTGTACTCAGCAGAATAAAACCTCTTTTCCGTGAGATTGGAGGGAAAGGAGGGCGTCCTGGATGTCCTGGACTAGACAGTCTGCTGGGTACATGTTTTCTAATGCCTGAATACAGCTGAGGGAATCACAGCATTTAATGAATCTCTTATCGTGCATTACTTTCATATTCTGGAGCGACTTAAGGATAGCATAACACTCGGCGGTGTAAATGATGCACCTACCATCCATCTTGTATGTGTATGTCGCTCGGGGGAACACCACGGAGCAACCGACTCTGTCAGCCTGCTTAGACCCACCCGTATATACCGGGGTAAATATGTGATACTCATTTAAAATGTCTCTAAACTTATTAATAAAAATTCAGTCACCAGTAAACAGCATGTTATACTGAGACAGATCTAAAATCATTCAGGGCCTCCTTAAAAGCCAGGGTGGAAATTTACTCCATCCCTGGTCATAAAAACGGGGCAAATCACAACCATAGTGAT
Organism: Vandiemenella viatica; assembly: GCA_031002005.1. Lineage (NCBI taxonomy): Eukaryota > Metazoa > Arthropoda > Insecta > Orthoptera > Morabidae > Vandiemenella > Vandiemenella viatica. The sequence continues at coordinate 140,989,702 of CM061921.1, forward strand.
CTAAAATAGCCTTTGTACGGATACTGAACGGTTTCGTCGCTCTAAGGCGGTTGGTGTAGTGCCGTTCGAAGCTAGGGCGCATCACAACGTCGTACACGGGACTGCCAGGAGTAGCAGCAATATGCATATAGTGTCGCACCAGGAGGAGGTGCTGGTGGATGAAAAGCGGCAGCTCGCCAGATTCAGCACATATGCTGGGTATCGGGCTGGTGCGGTAGGCACCTGTGGCGAGCCGGATTCCTGCATGGTGGACACTATCTAATATACGAAGATAGCTGTCCCATGCCGAACCATATACAATGCACCCGTAGTCCAACCGCGACCGTACAAAGGCTCGATAAAACTGTAGCAGGCAGTAGCGCTAGGCACCCCACGACCTGCCACAGAGACATTTTAAAATGTTTAAAGCTTTCAAGGCTCTGGCTTTTACATCTTTAAGATCTGGCAGCCAGCTGAGCCTTGCATCTAAAATGAGACCCAGAAAACGAACAGTATCAGTAAAATATAAAACGGTGTTCATCAGGGTTAGGTGAGGCACTGCTAAAGACATCTACTATGAATAAAAAGTACACACTGGGTTTTCTCGACAGAGAAACGAAAACCGGTGTGCACTGACCATTCCACAAGCCTGTTCAACGCGAGCTGCAACTGCCGCTCTGCGGTTCTCAGGCTGGACGATACAATAAAAATTAAAAAGTCGTCCACATATAAGGAGTACCATATGGGACTCCTCATAATGGCTGCAATGCTATTAATAGCAATGGCAAAAAGCGTAACGCTTAAAACTGACCCCTAGGGACACCGTTTTCCTGAATAAAAAGATCAGACACTTCACTACTGACTCGGTACCGGAAGCAATGACCAGATAAAAATAGCTTTAAAAAACGGGGTAGGTTACCTCTAAAACGCCATTTGTGTAACCGTTTTAAAATTACGTGCCGCCAGGTAGTATCGTACGCCTTTTCGAGATCGAAAAAGACTCCCACAAGGTGTTGGCTGCGGATAAAAGTATCTTGTATTGCCGCCTCCAGGAGGATCAGGTTGTCCATGGTGGAACGGAACTTCCTAAATCCACACTGAAAGCGGCTCAGCAGATTATGGGATTCAAGACACCAGACGAGGCGGCGGTTAACCATCCTCTCCAGTGTCTTCCCCACGCAGCTTGTCAAGGCAATACCTACGATAACTACCTGGCAACAATTTGTCTTTCCCAGGTTTTAAGATGGCTATTAATGTTGCTTCTTTCCATGAGTCGGGGAAGTGTCCTCCGGTCCATATAACGTTAAAAATATCTAGAAGGTACGCTTTAGCATCTTTACTAAGATGCCTCAGCATCTGGTATTGGATCAAATCAGGACCTGGAGCAGTGTCGTTGGCGCTGTTCAACACTGACTCCAGCTCCCAAGATGTAAATGGGCAGTTGTAGGCCTCTGTATTCGACGAATCGAAGCACAGCACGCACCTCTCGGCAGCAATCTTACGTTGCTGGAACCGAGGGTCAAAATTGGTGGATGAAGTGATAGTGGCAAAGTTCTCCGCCATCAGCTGCGCTATGCTTCGTTCGTCGGTAATTACACGTCCGTGATCCAGTAATCCAGATACTACTGGTGGGCGGGAGTATCTTCCAGATAATACGGTGGATAGACTCCCATACTTTCGACGAAGGTGTGGAACGAATTATTGTGCTCACAAAGTCCTGCCATCACCTTTTCTTGCTCTCCTTAATAACACGACACGCCTTAGCTCTGGCTATATGGAGCGCTGCCAGGTTGTCGGATGTAGGGTACCACCTAAAACGCCTGCAACGCCTATCTGCGACCCTGAATAGCGGAACGACATTCGTGGTTCCACCTTGGGATGGGCGTCCTTCGCAGCGTTACAGAGCTTTTCGGCATGGAAACATCAGCTGCCTGGTGAATCACCTGTGTAAGGTGATTCACCTTCTCCTCAATACTGTTATACTCCTTGAGAGTAATGCAGTGCTGGTAAAGTTTCCAATCGGCTTTGCTGACGTTCCACTTGCGTCGGTTATTACCTTCTCCACGTTTGAACTCTACATGCATCATTATGGGAAAGTGGTCACTGCCGTGAAGGTCGCGATCCACCTCCCAATGCACGAGTCTGCGATGGAGGGAGAGCACAATGAAAGGTCAATGGCAGAAGACGACCCGGAAGCAGCGGTTAATGAGTCATTTGCCCTGTATTCAGGATAAAAATTTCCTTTCTTCCTGCTCTATCAATATACCAACTACTCGGCCCGTGGGGCAATCGGTGGTGGAACCCCACAACGCACAATGGGCGCTGAAATCTCCCAAAAGGAGAAAGGGCCAAGTGAGTTGTCGTATGATGCCAACCAGGTCGTCGCAGTCGACGGACAAACTGGGTGGCAGATAGAGAGAGCATACAGTCAGTTGAATTGGACCGTGTATTTTCACCGCTGCTGCTTGTAATGTGGAGGTGAGAGCGACGGGTTCGGAATGGACGGTGTTTAAGACAAACACCGCCACTCCTCCCTTCGCTTGATCACCCTCGGTATCGTCTTTCCTATACAGGTTGTAGCCTCTCAGCACCGGTTGGTGTGTCGGTCTAAAATGTGTCTCTTGCAGACACAAACACGAGGGTTTAGACCGTACTAAGAGGTCTACTTCCTCTTTGTGAGGCTGAAAACCGTTTACGTTCCATTGAAATATGGGAGCCATCCTACCTATTTAAGTTCACCCGCCCCAGATTGGGTGGGTCCTCCGATGGTGACTTCTGAGGAACGGAACCAGGTTCATCCACCAGCATTACGTCATCTTCAGGGTCCGACGACGATTCTTGTTGTAAGGCCTTGGTTTCTTGCGGACTTTTCCTCCGCCGAGGCCTATTCCCCTTCTTGTCCCTCCCAGGTGGTGATCTGGGAGGAGAAACAGGAGGAGACTTCACGAACATAGTGGGGTCCGTTAGCCTGATTTTCGGACCCTGGACTTTCTAAACTGTTTGCCATCCGCTACCAGCCGATGGCGTTGGCTTTACTGCTTCTGTTGCTGGAGCTTCCTCTGCCATGGCAGTGGATCCCACAGCTCCAGCTAATGTAGCAGATGGCTGTTCCTCTGCTGGTGGACCTGATCTACCTGCTGTCTTGGTGGCCGTGGTTGGCGAAGTGTTGCTGCCGACGCCCGCGGTCCTTGGTGTTAGGACCTTAATGGTCTGTGCACCACACTTGCACTGGCACGAGCATGTCGTGCTTGTGCCCATGTCTACAATGGACGTTGTCATAGCAACACTCTCCTTCCTGACGGGAGTTGATAACGTTTCGGCGAAGCTAGTGGAGAAGACTGGTGGCGCAAGCGCCTTAAACCACTTCTTCGCCTCGCCGTAGGATAGTCGTTCCTTTGTTTTCAACTCCTGTACCTTTTTTTCATCAAGGTACACTCGACACTCTCTGCTCCAGGCTGGATGTGCCCCGGAGCAGTTGATGCACACCTGTGGGAGGGTGCAGCCAGTACCTGGCTCATGTGCTGCTTTTCCGCATTTCCCACAGGTGGGGTTGCCATCGTATGCCCGAACTGCTGGCACTTAAAGCAGCGCATCGGGTCGGTACATACGGGCGAACGTTCAGATTGAGATATCCAGCTTTGATGGACTTCGGCAACATCGGAGTGTCGAACGTCAAGACGAAGGTGGCAGTCTTGAAAAGACCGCCATTCACTCTTCGTTTAATTTGCCTGACCTCGACCACATTTTCTGATCCCCACTCCTTAAGGAGTTCCTCGGACTCTACATCTATCAGGTCCCTGCATGTGACCACTCCTTTGCTGGAGTTTAGAGTTTTGTGGAGTTCGCATTTTACTGTGAACTCCATGAGCTTCTCACACTTAAGGAGTAGGACAGCCTGCTTGTAGTTAGATGTCTCTAACAGCAGTGTCCCGTTCCTCAACTTTTTTATGCTTTTAAGTGTACCGGAAATACCTTCCAATCCTTTCTGAATATAGAACGGAGAGACCTTTTCAAAGGAACCCTCCGTTCTTGCCATAATCACAAAGGCATTATCAATGAGATAACCCTTGCTGTTACAATCCACTTCAGAAGGGAGGCTTTCAGCCCTTGCTCGCTTCTTTGAACTGGGTGTATTTTTATTATACTGCGGCACACCCGAACCGCAGGGTGTTTTGGTTATGTGAGGCTTCATTTTGGTCCCACGAGTATAACCAATTTAAAAAAGAAGTGCTTATACAACAGGGGTGCGCAGATGCCCCTGAGGTTGCACGTTATCGAATGATTTCCCTCATCACCCATACACGTCCTCGGCATGTGGCTGACCTTGAGGTTGAGGTGTTTTTGTTAGAGGTTTGTTCCGTCCTCGCGATCTGGGCGATGAAGCCAAGATCCCCGTTCTCCTAGGCACACAACGTTCCACCGCCACGCCCTACGGTGGTCGTTGAAGCATGGTAGGAGTTTACGGTGTGGGAAACTTGCGGCGCTCACAAGTTTCCAGCTCAGGCACCGCGGTGTAGGATAACAGACAGGTTATCCCAGAATACATATTTTAATGTCATCTTTGAATTTAGGAGTTCCATGGCACAGGCCTGTTAATATTACTCTTTTAAAAGGTTTCTATAGCAACAAGATATAAAAATATAACTAGGAGATTGCCTAGGTTGTTAGCACTAAGGAGAACCTGCAAATTAAGAAGTCCGATCATGTAATTTAAGTGATGTATTGGAGTTTATTAAAACTAAGTTACACTGTGCTGAATATAAAAAACTATCAGTTCATTTATTTAGTTTAGCTGCACAATCAGAAAATAAAATACATAGCTCCACTTCGCAGCAAAATCACTAATCTATTAAGAAGCATAAAAAACACAAAAAATATAAACAAAAAACTCTTCGGAAATACAATATGGTGATCGTGCAGTGACCTTAGGTGCTGCAGAATAAAGGAATTGCTACGTAAACTTACGAATTGAGTAAATATCAGACAACCAAAGATGAAGAAAAGAAGAGAGGAGACTCTTTGGAAGCAACTAGCGCTACTAGCGGCCGGACGTGAACCAGTCATAAGTTGACAACATCCGCCGCAGATGCAACAACAACTGAGTGAAGTGAAAGTTGAACCGCCAGCTACAAAATACAAGAAAGCTAAGTGACTCTTTTCTAGACTCTATTATCTTTGTTAAAGCTCTTGTAAACTATAAACTTGTTGGTTGTGACAAGAACGTTGTCTATGGCAGAAACGGTGTGCGTGTAAGATTGGTTATACGTTTTTGGGAGTTAAACGTGACCTATCTTTTCGAATTTTCATTGTTTATTCAAATAATTTATTATATCACATCATTTTTATTAATACGTGTTGTGGGACGCTGGGTATTGCTTAGCTTTCTACAGAATGGCTAATCAGATAACAGGTGCAATGGTTATTTGTGGTCCTTCGGGTTCTGTAAATAAGAAACATGAAATAGTCACTGTAGATGCATTAGAAAAAATACTGTTTCGATTTGGGTCACAACTAACAGCACAACTTACTACACAACTAACTACACAACTTACAGCTACACAAACACAATTAAATGAGGAAATAAAAAGCTCTTATAAGTCTTTAGATGATCATCTATCCAAATTGGAGACAGTTATGAAAAAACTTATGATGATTTAAGTGAGTGTTTTGAAGGGACTGATAAGCATTATAAAATGTTAAAAGAGGAAACTGAGATGTTTAAGAAGAAACCCATTGTAGATACTGATAAGAGTCTAGTAATTAGAGGGGTCGAACAAAGTACGAATGCAATTCATTGTGAATCATTAGGTAATACAATTGAAGGTAATGGTAGTAGGCCTAATACTGTAAGAAAAAAATATGTGATGAGTGATATCACAATTAATGTTGATGTAAATCATGTAAAGGATAGACTAATTGTCAAAGAAGGGTATTACTTAAAAGATGAGTTTAAGGATGAAAGTAAACAGACGGAAACTTACACGAAGACAAATGAATCAGTAGAAAAGGGTTGTAAGTCTATACAAATTTTTGATACAAGAGAAATTAAAGGAACAGGTGACTTCTGTCATGTAAAAGAGATGGAACAGAATTCAATTATTGTAGATGGAGTAGGTAATTTGATGATTTTGAAGGATGTAAACTGTGACATTTTTTCCATTGTTGGGGAGAATTATGTTTGTGATTATGAATCAAAGCAGTTACAGAATAATGGTGTTGAACTTTCTCGGAGTTCTTTGCATATTTTAGAAGTTGGTTTGCAATGTTACTGTTCTAGTAAAGTAAGATTAACTGTAAACAGACAGTTGTTTTGTATGAATACTGGGAAAAAGTGAATTGGAAATATAGTAAAAAGGGTTTCCTTTTTTTTTTGTATAGGGGTAAGCTATGCTTACCACCTCATCCTACATACAAATTCAATCAGGATATCGAATCAATTAAAGCTTCATTCTACCATCCCTGAGATAATGCCGTTGAAAGGGTCATATGAGGTAATTGTTGGTAGGGACAACAATAACTCCTACAAATTGGATACCCAGGAGGGGTAAGATTACAGGAAGCTACAATGTCATGGCTCTAATGCCTTTTAAACACATAGCTAACGGCTCAGTACAATTAACGGGAGAAGTTTGTTTCTTAATATATGTATTTGTATGAGAAGGGCAAGTACGTTGTATTGAACCTATAACTCAGAAAACTGATGAATTAGTTTGAGGTGAAGGAAAAGATTTAACACCAGTGCAGGGCACAGGTGTGAACACATATACTCTATCATATTGGCATTTACTATTATTGTTAAGTTATGGTTGGCATTTTATTGTTATTCACTGCCACAAAATGCTTGTAGATAGTACTGATTGATATCGCTGCCCGCAATTCTTCAACCGGAATGATAGTAAAAGTTTATAATCACTAAGCGGAAGCTGTCGTTTACAAATATTGACGATATTGGTCAGATGTGCAGTCTTCGGCTGTTACCACAGCATACCATTCCATAAAAAGTTATTGGCTATTGGGGACTGCTCTGTTTAGGAAATATATAGTTTGTAGAGTATACAGGTTATTTTTCCAGAACCAAAATAGCTTTATAAGTGGTCTGAAATCAGGAAAAATGTTGAAATCTAATAGTACTCGGTGCCATTAGTGTAGCTTCAGCAGTTACACCTTATGTAATGGAACTGACGGATAAAGACTTTAACTTCAAAAAAAAAAAAAAGAAGTGAAGCAGTGATGGTGATGTTCTACGCACCATAGTGCCGACATTGTCACAATCTGAAACCAGAATTCGACAAAGCTGCTAGATTAGCAAGAAACAATGGTGTTCTAGTCGTATTAGCGAGGGTTGATTGTACTGGTCCAGGAAAGCAAACATGTCACTTAAATAATGTTGCCAGATATCCAACAGTAAAGTTGTTCAAAAACGGTTAACCTTATGAAGAATATAATGGACCAAAGGCAGCAGATGGAATTTTTAACTACCTGAATGGCATACTTGGTAGACAGGCGAAGGTCCTGCCAGCTTAAGATGGTTACGAAGACAATGTTACCAAATACTATAGTGTAATATACTCATTGTTGTTTTTGTTAATTATTATTAAGTGATAAGAGCAGTAACTTGGTGTACCAATATGTGTTACAGACAATGTGCAGTGTTAACCAGTTGCTGTTCATGGAAACTCAATTGGGAAAATTTCAGCAAGCCATCGGTCCTTGTTATAAAAAATTGTGAAAATAAATATTGTTCAATGTTTGTTATACAGTCAAATGGAAAAGGCAAGCTCTCCTTAACTGAAATGGAACATTTACAGAAATAGGTGTCATATCAAGTTTACCATCACCATTTATGTTTTGATATCGAAATGGTATGGTGAACTTGGGGGGGGGGGGGGGCTGTAGGATAACAGACAGGTTATCCCGGAATACATATTTTAATGTCATCTTTGAATTTAGGAGTTCCGTGGCACTGGCCTGTTAATATGACTCTTTTAAAAAGGTTTCTATAGCAACAAGATATACAAATATAACTAGGAGATTGCCTAGGTTGTTAGCACTAAGGAGAACCTGCAAATTAAGAAGTCCGATCATGTAATTAAAGTGATGTATTGGAGTTTGCCATTACTGCTTTTAGTGGATTTGTTGCTTCTGCTACTGTAGCAGAGGGCAAGATGGCTGTAGCTGTGATAGTGGATGGCTGTGCTTCTGTTGGTGGAGCTTCAGAACCTGCTGTCCTAGTGGTCAGAGTTGCAGAAGTGTTGCTTTTTTTTTATCTGCTTAACGTCTCTCTAACAGCGAGGTCTTTAGAGACGGGAAAGGATGGGGGGCAAGGAATGGGAAGGAATTCGGCCATGGCCTTTTGAAGGAAGCATCCCGGCATTTGCTTGGAGTGATTTGGGAATCCATGGAAAACCCAAATCTCGATGCCTGGATGGGGATTCGAACCGCCGTCCTCCCGAATTATTAGGAGAAGTGTTGCTGTCGATGTCCGCAGTCCCTGGTGTTAAGACCTTAATCGGTTTGGCACCACATCTGCACTAACACGAGCACGTTGTGCTTGTCCCTGTATCTACAACGGATGTCTGCATAGCAACACATTTTTTCCTGACAGGTGTTGATAACATTTTGGCGAAACTTGTGGCGAAGACCGGTGGTTTAAGTGCCTTAAACCATTTCTTCACCTTGCCATAGGATAGTCATTCCTTTGTCTTCAATTCCTGTACCTTCTTTTCTTCAAGGTACACTCGACATTTACTGCTTCAGGCTGGATGTGACCCGGAGCAATTGACGCACACCTGTGGGAGGGTGCAACCAATACCAGGCTTATGTGCTGCCTTTCCACATTTCCCACAGGAGGGGTTGCCTTTACATTTCTCCGTCGTATGCCCGAACCTCTGGCACTTGAAGCAGCGTATCGGGTCCGAAACATAAAACATACGGGAGAACGTTCAGACTTAGATATCCAGCTTTTATGGACTTCGGCAACGTCGCAGTCTCGAATGTCAGGATGAAGGTGGCAGTCTTTTCAAGATCGTATTCACCATTCGTGAAACCTGCCTAACCTTGACCACTATTTCTGATCCCCACTCCTTAAGGAGTTTCTCGGACTCTATATCAATCTCTGCACGTGATCATTCCTTTGCTGGAGTTTAGAGTTTTATGGAGTTCGCATTTCACTGCGAAGCAGTGTAGCGTTCCTCAGATTTTTCATGCTTCCCGCTATTCCCTCCAAGCCTTTCTGTAAGTAGAACGGAGAGATCTTTTCAAACGATTCCTCCGTTCTTGCCATAATTACAAAGGCATTATCAATTATATAACCCTTGCTGTTACTACATTCTTTTTCAGGAGGAGGGCTTTCCACCCTCACACGCTTACTAGTGTCTTGGGGCGTTAGAGTGACATTGCCCCTGCGGCATGCCCAAGCCACAGGAGGAAGGGTTCAGTTTAGTATTTCTTCTCATTTTGATCCCACGAGTTTGGAGGAACTAAAAGTTGAGTGACGTGGAGCCCCCTCATCACGCCACCAAGCCCAATACAACAGGGGTGTGGCAGGTGCCCTTGAGGTTGTACGCTAGCGGGTGGTTTGCCTCAACAGCCATCCACCTCCCCAGCACGTTACTCACCTTAAGGTTTATTTTTTTTTATATATATATACAGGTTTGTACTGTACTCGCGATCTGGGCGATGAAGCCAAGATCCTCGTTCTACAAGGCACACAACGTTCCACCGCCACACCCTATGGTGGTCCTTGAAGCCTGGTAGGAGTTTACAGTGTGGGAAACTTGCGGCGCTCACAAGTTTCCAGCTCGGGTACCGCAGGTTCGCCAAACTTGTACCTGCCACTTGCGTACCAGGCCCCTGTGGGGAGATAACTATTAATAATCAACATATGTGAACAGAGATTTTCCCAGTGTGTAAATGCAACAGTCTTCCTGGATTTGGAGTCGGCTGAAAACATGAGAAGACTATGTTGCATCTACATAGCAGTTGGCTATTAGTGGCTAGAACTGGGAAACTTAACAGTAGCATCAGTGTGCTTTTGTAAAGTCTGTAAGTTAATTCAAGGATTTCCACAATAGTGTTTTGCGGAAATGACAAGAATACAATGCAACGAAAGAAATAATGTAAACTTGATATTTTATCATCCATGGTGGTATCAGAGGGAGCTGCACAACAGTGATATATTTCAATGCTTCTAACATCATTAGGAGTTTCTATTACAAGCCTGTGTTGTGGAAACTTGAAAGACTCATCACAGTGAAGTAGTTCATCCAAATGCGAAGACGTAAACACTAATTTTTAATTGGTGGCAAAAATCTCACTACACCATGGTTTTGGCTCATTCCATGCCAAATCACCCAAATTAAAATATTCAATGTGCTCTTAGGTCTCAGATTTTGTTCATATGTTTTATGTGTATAGATACCTAAGAGATATGACCATAGGAATTTTTTCAATTTTTTATCTAAAAAATTGGCTTCAGGAAAAATATTTGAAATTTGCACATTTCATGCGATTCTTCCCATGATTGTGTTGGCATCAAATTGCATAAAATGTTGTAACTCACTTATTTTTGGAACAACATATATCATTTTGGTATCAAATTAAAGCTAATTATTGATACTTTCTAACTAAGTAATAATATTCACACAAAAATTGTTATAAAAATTTTTGGGAGCCCTCAAAATAAAAATTTTGGTTTTTAAAAGTGTTGCAATAAATTTGCAATAACAGGCAAGTACCAACAGACACATACTTTAAGTTTTTACAAAAGCTCAATCTCAATGTGTGTTTTCAGCTGTAAAAAAATTGAAAGGGTGTTTTTTGTGGTTGTTAAATAATACAAGTTTGTTGTTTTCTGCTGTTTAATGGTGATTATGATTTTTTAGCAGCTACTAGACCTTTAAAAAAGGTTGAATTTTAGAAACAAGCTGAAACAATTTGATATTTAGGGAACATATGAATAGATAAATAAACCTATGCCAAGCTATTAATTGTTTAACCACTTTATAAAATGAAACTTTTAATTCAAATACACGGTACACTCGAAGAAGAATTACTTTGAATATGAAACATGAAGTTTACAATAAAATATCATGTAACAGATGATTTTCCAATGGATCAACAAGCAAATGAAAATTTAAAATATTAAAGAATTACATTTTAACATTTAATAGATGTTGTATGGGTGCTGATTTTTAAAAAGTTTGTAATTGATTTGCAGCCATTATTTTATTCCAGAATGTATATGTTCTTCCTGAAATTAACATTGATGCGGACACTGGTAATTCTTTCAAGAAGTATCCAAATATCTATCTCAATATGTCTTTTCAAAAATTATGATTATCATTGCCATTACTGACTGTTTATTTCTAAAAGTAGAATTTCCCCCTCCTTTCCCTAAATTTTCATTGCAGGTTCAAACATTTTTCAACCTGTTCTAACATGTTGAAACATATTTAAACCTGTTCTAACTTGTTAAAACATTTTAGGGGGAAGAGGTAAAACAAAGAACCTGCCCTGTCTCAGTTAGTGTTCAGCTGTTTAGAAATATTGGGGTAATGCTATCTATAGTAGTGATTAATTATCAGTATGCGATCATAGTATTCATGTAATACTGTAAATCCCTAAGCCTTTTATTGAAATGTTTCATTTAAAAGTGAATTATATTTCAATTTAAGTTTTGATAAAATGCAGTGTTCAATTTGTTTTCAATTTCAAGAAACAACCAGTTCTCTACAGAAGCCAAAAAAGTTGTAAGTATTTGTGACTTTAAACCAACTGATATTGAACTGATCAGACTTAGAACAAAATGTTTGGACTTGCAATTCACATGTCTTGATCATTTAAAAAAGTTTTGTCAACTTTTGAGAACAGGTAGAGAATATGTTGCGATCCTTTTAAAAGACATAAACAAAATGTCAGGAAAGGTCTAAGATCAATTTCTTTATCATTTTCAAAGAAGTACCATGGTATTGAATTAGTACCTGGCAAAAAGTTGTGCATATCTTGTAGAAAATCAGTTATAACATATAATACTGAAACTTATGAGAAAATTAACATTTCATCAGACAGTGACTATGAACCAAATGAATAAGACAATTATTTTATTAAAACAAGTTTCATAATCTCAAACATCTTTTAAAACTTCTGTTACTAGTGAAAATAAAGAAGATCTTATGGATATAGTCCCAGAAAATTTTTATGCAGTTATTTATGGAGAAAAATGGTAGATAGGGAAGGTGCAACAATGTTCTTTGAACATGAGGGATGCAAAAATTCAATTCATGCACCCTTGTAGACCTTCCAAAACATTTATATGGCCAACACCAAGTGGCAGCTGTTGGGTACCTTTTGAAAACAATATACAAGAAGTACCAGTGCCTGCATCAACTTCAGCATCATGCAAAACATATGTCCTGGAAAAAGATATTCAACAATTAATTGAAGAATCAGTTAAGAACATTTTATAATTCAGCACCCATACAACAGGCATTAAATGTTAAAATGTAATTTGTTAATATTTTACATATTCTTTTGCATGTTGATCCATTGAGTCATCATCTGTTACATGATATTTTATTGTAAACTTCAGGTTTCATATTCAAAGTAATTCTTCTTGGAGTGTGCCGTGCATTTGAATTAAAAGTTTCATTTTATAAAGTGATTAAACAATTAATAGCTCGGCATAAGTTTATTTATCTATTCATATGTTCCCTAAATATCATTGTTTCACCTTGTTTCTAAAATTCAACCCTTTTTTATAGGTCTAGTAACTGATAAAAAAAATCATAATCGCCGTTAAACAGCAGATAACAACGAACTTGCATTATTTAACAACCACAAAAAACACCCTTTTAAGTTTTTACAGCTGAAAACACATGTTGATATTGAGCTTTTGTTAAAATTTAAAGTATGTCTGCTGGTACCTGCCTGTTATTGCAACACTTTTAAAACCAAAATTTTTATTTTGAGGGCTCCCAAAAATTTTTATAACAATTTTTGTGTGAATATTATTACTTAGATAGAAAGTATCAATAATTAGCTTTAATTTGATACCAAAATGATGTATGTTGTTACAAAAATAAACAAGTTACAACATTTTATGCGATTTGATGCCAACACAATCATGGGAAGAATCACATGAAATGCGCAAATTTCAAATATTTTTCCTGAAGCCAATTTTTGAGATAAAAAATTGAAAAAATTACTATGGTTTTATCTTTTAAGTATCTATACTTACAAAAAATATGAAAAAAATCTGAGACCTAAGTGTACATGGCACTAGGTGGTTAGGCGTGGAATGAGCCTTTTACATGTGAATTATGCCACTGGTAAGGCATAAAAGACTCCAGACCAACATAATTTAAAGTGTGCAAGATAGCGTTTGTGCATCAATAATGATATTACTCGGATTGTTTCCTGAGAAACGTTTATAAATAAACAACGCCAAGAAAAATTGCATTCATTTATACGATAGCTTTTGTTTTTATCTTTGAATTTTCTGTGTAGGTAGTGAATCAGTAGTCGAGCTACAGCAGCCATTAGCAGCAGTCGCCGACTTTTGTGTTTAATTTAAAGTGTGCTAGATAGCTTTTTGTTTTTATCCTTGAATATTCCTGTATAGGTAGTGAATCAGTAGTCGAGCTACAGCAGCCGTTAGCAGCAGTCGCCGACTTTTGTATTTAATTTAAAATGTGCTCGATAGCTTTTTGTTTTTATCCTTGAATATTCCTGTATAGGTAGTGAATCAGCAGTTGAGCTTCAGCAGCCGTTAGCAGCAGTCGCCAATTTTTGTGTTTTGATTTGTAGTTCCATTTATGGCTATTTCAGGTGACATGGCTTGTGCAATGTGTTCCAGTAGGCGTCTGGCTCTCAAAGAGATTCTTACTACTATGGCATCTCTTCAAGCACAGGTATGGAGCATCCAAGACGAGGAGTGGCAGTGCATTGATGAAATTCCGCAGCCAACTGTAGCAGAACCGGCAAGTCTGGATTTTCAAGTACCTACTGCAGAAACCATCTGGCATTGTGTGGATCGGAGAAAGGCGTCGAAATTCCCAATTAGCCGACAGAATAATGATATCTTGCCATTAAGGAATGCGTTTTCCGTGTTGCAGGAGGCTGAAGATTCAAGTGTGGATGGCCCAGAAGTGCAGCAGAGAAGATTTGTTCATAGACCCCGAGCGATGCCAGGAAAAGGTTTACTGGTCATTGGCAGCTCCAACGTCCGACGTTTGGAGAAACCGCTTCAAGAACTAGCCACAAAGAATGGTGCAGACCCTTATACCAACATGCATTCTATATGTCTTCCAGGAGCAATCGTACCACGTATCATGGAGGCCATTCCAAAAGCGATTAGAGAATCGAACTGCCGTCAGTTAAGAGTAGCCGCGCACGTCAGTACTAATAACTCGTGGCGTGTTTCTGTTGTAGATATAGTGAGATCCATGGACAAGTTGGGCCAGAAGGAGCATGAAGCTGAACGGGAAAATTCGGTATCGTTAAAGTTCTCCATTTGTAGTGTCGTACCGCGCATCGATTGTGGGGAGGCCGTATGGTGGAAGATTTTTAATTTGAATTGTAGTTTGCAGGAGCTGTGTCGCAGAAACAACTGGGGCTTCATCGACCCATGAAAGCTGCCAGCTGGGCCACATTTGAAGGTCGGGCGTCCACTACACACCGAGAATGGCGAACATGGTGGCTGCTAAAAAATGGAACCTTCTTGATATGAATTATTTTTTGAGGTCCGAGGATCCTTCAGTTCACCAAAAAGGATGTGCCGATAACTTAGATCTTGGTTCTGGTAGTGCTGGTGTGAATAAATTGAATGTTACAGCCCCAAATACTTCACCAATTTCCCGTCAGAATGTGAATATGAAAAACGCGAATTTAGACTCCACAAATAATGATACGAAGCAGCTAAGGGTATTGGTCTTAAATTGTAGGAGTATTAGAGGGAAAGTATCCGACTTCCACGCCGCAGTAGCGACTAATGATGGCGATTTAATACTAGGAACCGAGAGCTGGTTGACGCCAGAGGTAGAATCTAGCGAAGTATTTGGACCACATTTCAATGTTTTTCAGAAATACAGAGCTGTCTCAATGGGCGGGTGTGTGTTCGTGGCCGTTAACAAAACTGTTAATTGTTCTGTCGTAACTGAAACTGAAAATTTTTGCGAGTTATTATGGGTCAAAGTAAAAATTTAAAGTTCCTAATCGGGTCATTTTATAGACCTCCAGATTCTGATTTGGCTAACACGGAATTCTTCAGAGAGTCACTTAATAAAATTTATAAAAAATTTCAGGGACATATATTGATTGTTGGTAGTGATTTTAAACTACCGTCGGTTAAGTGGGACACATGCACTGTCAGGTCAGGTGGAAGAGAGAGGTTATTAACCGAAAAGTTCCTAGAATTATTTGCAGAAAGATCTCTTGAACAGATGGTTGAAGAGCCAACACAGTGCGACAAAGATTCCTTGTCCATTTCGGATCTTTTTCTTATAAGCAATCCTGATATTGTAGATACAGTTTGTGTAGAAGACGGTATAAGTGATCACAAGGCGGTAGCAGTAACTGTAAAATCAAGTCTGAATTTGAAGCATGACAAAGACAAACTCGTATATTGCTTCGATACGGCAAACGATGTGGGTATGGTTGATCACTTGACGAAAAATTTTAAAACGTACATGCTAAATACAAATGTTGAGGAACTTTGGTTTAATTTAAAAGAAATAATATGGCGGTTTAAATCAATTTGTTCCTAAGAAGTTTATTAAGGGTAGTAAGAACATTCTGTGGTTCAATAGGGAAGTGAAACGTTTGCTCAGGAGGCAAAGGCGTTTACATGCCACAGTAAAGAAATCGGGGGAGTCGTCTAACTGCGCTAAATTAGTCCAGTTGCGAGCGGAAGTGTGTAAGGAAATGTGTGATGCGTTTAAAGAATTCCAATCCAGGAATTTATATGAAGAACTGATTACTAATCCAAAAAAGTTCTGGTGGTATGTCAAATTAATAAGAGGCTATCGTAAGGTTATGCCGTCACTGATTAAGGAAATTGGGGAATTATCCGAAACTAGCGTAAAGAAAGCAGAAATTTTGAATAATATATTTAAAAAAGCTTTCACGACAGACAACTCAGAGGATATTCCGATATTTGCCAATCGTACCCACAAAATTATGAATGATCTCATTCTTGATGTCGAGGCAATAACTAAACTGCTTATGAATGTAAAAACCAATAAGGTATTATAACCAGACGGTATTCCTACAAGATTCTACTCTAGGTACGCAAAGGAAATTGCACCGTATTTGATGAAATTATATACCGCCTCCTTGGATCTAGGAAAGATACCAGCAGAATGGAAGACCGCCATCGTAAGTCCAGTGTTCAAAATGGGAATGTTAATGATCCTCAAACTTATAGGCCAATCTCATTAACCACTATATTTTGCGGGATTTTAGAACACATCATCGATTCAATTGTCATGCGGCTTTTGGATGAAGGTGAGCTTTTAAAAACCCAAATCAATATGGCTTCAGAAAAGGCCAATGCTGCGAAACACAACTTGCACTTTTAATTCACGACTTGTGCCATATTATAGATGGGCAATCCCAGGTTGATCTAGTTCTATTAGATTTTAAAAAAGTTTGACACTGTGCTTTCCACTAGGTTACTTAGGAAACTTCATGGTTATGGCATATCTAGACAAATATACAACTGGGTTGCAGACTATCTGATGGGCAGAACACAGTGTGTAGTTCTCGACGGTGAGCATTCATCACTTACTGAGGTAAGGTCCGGGGTTCCCCAGGGACGCGTGATAGGGCCTGTGTCGTTACTCATATACATTAATGATTTGTGTGACATAATAAGGGGGATGAAAAGATTATTTGCCGATGATGCTATTATTTATCGTGAAATCAAAACCCAGGAAGACTGCACTTTGATACAAGACTTTTTTTTATATATATAACTGCATAACATCGAGGTCTTTAGAGACGGGAAAGGATGGAGGGCTAGGAATGGGAAGGAATTGAGCCATGGCCTTTTGAAGGAAGCATCCTGGCATTCACCTGGAGTGATTTGGGGAAACCACGGAAAACCCAAATCTGGATGCCCAGACGGGGAATCGAACCGCCGTCCTCCCGAATGCGAGGCCAGAACGCTAACCGTTACACCACCATGCTTGGTTTGTTACAAGAAGATATTATGAAAATAATTGTGTGGTGTAAAGACTGGCAGTTGGAGTTAAACGCTAAAATGTGACAAGTCATGCGTGTAAGTAAAAAGGTGACACCATTTAGCTCTGAATAAACAATTAATGGTACTGTCCTTAGAACGGTTGATTCCGCTAAATACCTAGGGCTAACAACTCGTAATAATTTGTCGTGGAATGAGCATATTGAGAATTTAATTGGGAAAGCAAATCGTATGCTCCTATTTCTAGGTCGTAATTTAAAACAGTGCACTCCGAAAGTTAAATCGATTGCATATAAGTCACTAGTGCGTCCTCACTTAGATATTGTTGTTCTGTATGGGGTACCCATCAAAAGGGGTTAATGGAGGCATTAGAGAAGGTCCAAAGAAGAGCCGCCCGATTCGTGACAGGTATATATAGTTGGAGGGAAAGTGTAAGTGCGATATTGAAGGAGTTAGGTTGCGAAGACCTGGAACATCGAAGGCGTTGCTCTAGACAGAAGCTAATTGAAAAATTCACAACTGACGTATTTCGGAATGACAGCAAACAAATATTGCTACCAGCAACATTCATATCTCGGAATGACTGTGAAAATAATATGAGAGAAATCAAGGCCAGAACCGATTCTTTTCTGTATTCATTTTTTCCTTGAATGATTAGGGAATGGAATAGAAAGTATTTTCCGGGTTTAAAATCCAACAGGAGTAGCTTTCAATAAAGCTCTCCAGCCATCCTGATCTGGGTTTTTTCTGGATTGCTCTATGCAAATGCTGGGATGGTTCCTCACAATAGGCCATGGGCACCTCCTGCCATATCCCGTATATCCCTTCCGGATAGGTGCAATGCACCCTCGGCCACACATTTTACTGAATTGCGGAGTAATAATAATAATAATAATAATAATTAAAGAGTGTAGGTAGCAAGCAGGAATGTATAAAACTTTTTATTATTGTTGGTAATATTTTGCTTCAGTTTATGGCTCGTCGATGTCAAAGTGATTTCAGCTGAGACTGTATGAGGGGCAAGGGACTGGTAGGAATTTGGCCATTACCTTCTGAAGGAACCACTCCAACATATGCCTGAAGCGATTTTGGGAAACCATGGAAAAACAAAATATGGATAGCCAGAAAGGGATATTAACCTGTGTCCACCCCGATAGCAGGCCACAGCATTACTGCTCAACCACTAAGCTCAGTGTCACAATATAATTATGGCACAAGACAAAGTGCATACCCTAAAGCAGTTTTATTGGTATTGTATAATACAATATTACTATGATGGTTAAGCTGATAATACTGAAAGGAAAATCATGTACAATAAAGACTCTCGCACAGTCATATTTTTTGACAACCATCTTCTAAAATTTATGCCACTACTAAGATTATATGTAACTGCAACATGCATGGTGTTGAACCACATCTGAATAATCCACCACTTGCAAATCATAGTTCACAAGTGTTAACCAATTGTCTTTAACCTCAGAAGTTGTTCTTATTTGCTAAAATTTGAGGCATTTATACTCCAGAAAAAAAGTGCGCGAACCTTTTTTTTTTACTGCTTAACGTCTCTTAACAGAGAGGTCTTTAGAGACGGGAAAGGAATGGGAAGGAATTCAGCCATGGCCTTTTGAAGGGAGCATCCCGGCATTTGCCTGGAGTGATTTGGGAAACCATGGAAAATCCAAATCTGGATGCCCGGACGGAGATTCGAACCACCGTCCTCCCGAATGCGAGGGCAAAACGCTAACCGTTACACCACCACGCTCGGTATAAGTAATCCATACTGACTTTAATTAAAGGCGTTGAATAACATGCACTATACAATAACCCATGACAGCTACCTTATTTTACCTCAGACATGAAGAATTATTGCTACAACACATGGTAGACAGCCAAATGACAGAATGTACTGTGTACCTGATGCTGTTCCTACAATCACATAATTTTAATTTTATTAATCATATTAATTGATGTGATGTCAGGGTATTTGCACAATTCAGATAATCTTTTATATAATAACTTCATTCCCACTTGGGCTTCTACGCAAGGAATATGACTAAAAAAGGAAATGTTCATTTGGTCTACAAATTTTTAAACACATTATTTAAGAATATGTTTCTATTACTTCCATGAAACACATATAAACACTGCGCAAACTTTACACAAAAACTGCAGTAGGCTAACATTAAATTGTAAGCAATTGCCAACAACCACATTGTGAAGTCCAACAATTATAGTGTGATGTGTAATAACTTCTACGATAACTGTGGTGCTGCAATTAGATGATGGATTTGTATATAAGACAGGAGGAGGATGAGGAGGGTCATGGGAGTGTACAGGGCTTATACTGGCGATGAGGCATGGAAAGATATTGCAGTAGGTATGAAAAGTAGTTCATGGAAGGGAAAAGATGAGCATGATCAAGAGCTGGCACTCGATTTCAGGCACAAGGGTGTGGGGAGATTTTCTTTTTTAGGTAAGGGTGTCGACGATCGGAATGAGTTACCGAGGGGAATGATGAATAACTTACCAAAAACGTTAAATGAATTTAAAGTTAAAATTTGTAGAGGGCAAATGTAGGTGGGTGCAGGATAGAGGGAAGTTGGGTGTCTAGGGAAATTGTAACCGGAGCATGTGCTCCATTGCAATTAAATTAAATTAAAAATAACTCAATGCGAAAAATTGAAACTGAAGAATAAATTTTTTTGATATGTCCGTTAGTTCTTGAGATATTCTATCTCAAAAGTGAGGTCATCAGGTTGAAATGTGGCCTGGAACAGAAGAAAAATTTCACCAAAGACAAATTTGATGCTGGATGCTTATGTAACTTGATGAGACAAATCGAAAGTGAAGAGTAAAATTTTTCGATTTTTGCTTAGTTCTAGAGATTTACTATTTCAAAACAAAATTAGGACTAGAAGACAAATGTCGCCAAAGGCACAAAAAACGATATCAATAACTTTTGACAGTGCATATCTCAAGAACTAAGCAAGATAGCAAAAAAATTTACTGTTCACTTTCGATTTGTCTCATCCAGTTGCATAAGAATCCATCATCAAATTGTGCCATTTAAATGCACCCTGCACAAGAATGTCAACTGATTCCTATGTTTCAAAAAAACAGTTGGGGATTACTGAAGATTGTGATTCCGCAAGGAATTGGCGTCATAATACTGCAGTAGTCAAATACAAGACACCTCTAGAAATACTTTCCAAAGTACATTTAACAGTACCATGCTGGCCCAGACTGTATTACAACCTAATTTCTGCTCGAAAATAATGGTCCAAGCTGTATTACAACAGAATTGCTGTTTGAAAATAATTCGTCCTGCTACTGACTACAGCAGTATTATGACATCATTAATGAATGTTGTAGCGGAATCGCGATCTCCAGCAGACCCAACAGTTGTACGCTGCAGTGTATTAATCCTACATAATATTTATTAACACTGATGGTCATGTATGTATTTCAGTGTATGTAAAATTAATATTGCTGGATTTCCCATACATGCAAATCTGGCGAACAGTGATTGCTTACCATTGTTACAGTGGTTTTTGTGTGAAATTTGCATGGTATGTATATATTTGATGGCTATTATACAAACATATTCTTAAATATCATCCTGGGAATGTGTAAATTATTTTAGACCTACAGACCATTTGTTTCTTGAGTCCAGGTCATTAATTCTAGATCGTGATTCCGCTATGCCACCAGTGCTACAAGATGAATACTAATCTCTTGAAATGTTTGTTAATTCCTTTGCTGTAATGTGTTCATGAAATTTCTGCTTCTCTCCGTTGCAAATAGTCAATAGAAATTTACAATAACAAACCATTTTCCACAGCTTAACATTAGATGTCCCGCCATGTTGAATTGATAGAAGGAATAGAATGTTTTCAGTCATGCAAACACAGCATTTCTATCGCCGCATTTCAACCTAACCACCAGAAAACAAGGTTTAATTCTAGATGGGGATACCACTACAATCTCTTACCACACAGGTCACATGGTATATATGACTTCAGTGTGACGTACGATCCAGGCTGCATTACAACAAACTCAAATGATTATTGACGAAATTATATTTTATAAATATGTGTTTCGGTTGTAATGCAGCCTGGACCAAAGTGAAACCTAACCATAACCCACGATATTGCAGATACCCAATTTTCAAATAATATCTATCGCTGTTACTGTATTGGTATGCACAGACTGAATAATTCAGAATTACGCCATATATATCATGTGATCTGTGAGTTTACTAGTCGAGGCGGTAAGAGATTGTAGCAGTAGATTTAGATTTAAGCCGAAAACAAAACAGTTTAGGCTGATATAATCCACTGATGATGATATAAGCGGAAAGTGACTAGTGTTGTAGCAGTATTGCAACCTAGAATCAGACAAACCCCCTACTTGATTTATGATTCCATCATACACTTTCTTAATGAATAAATGTTAAGCAACCTGAGTTTCAATTTTAGCAAGGATTAACAACAATTGGTACTGTTAGTAGAACTGCTAGTACAATACAGCCGTTTATACAAAATCGTGAAAAGTAAGTTGTCCTGCAACAAATAATTCCTATTAAAGCTGCTTGGGTATTTAGACTGTAGTTTTAGTTTATCACTGTTCCAGATCCATAATGATAATTATGATATTAACTCATAAACATCCGTTAATAGATGAGTCATATATTCAACTAAACAGTCATAATGACCTTCCAATAATGCTGAATGTTACACAAAGGAATATAGTAACTAAGAGAAAAAAATTATGCTACTTAATGTTTTCTATTCAAAAAATTAAAAAGAACAGGCGGCACATTCCGTTTAACAAAAATTCATGTCGCAGGAAATAATCGTTGTAAGCTTCTTCAGTATTTTGCTAGGATTTAAGGCTGACATATTCATACCCTCCCTTAAGGAGCCATCAAAGATAAATTATGTACAACAGTTTCAACAATAACACTATCCCCGTCAATGTAGTTACAACATTGCAATAATTCGGGATAATAATCCAATGTGTGTGTGTGTGGGGGGGGGGGGGGGGGTAATTGCAAAGCTATTGTAACTTACGATTTCTGGTATTTTTCCAACAAATGTTCAGTTTCTTACCTGTAAGTTCCCAAGGGTTCTACGTATCTTCTCTCCTGATAATGTCCAATAAATATTCGTCCAGCGAGAAAATGCTTCACGAATATTTGTAATTCTTCAAATGCATTAAGTTTTTTCACTGGCCGTCCAGTCTGCAACTGAGTAGCAATTTCCTTACGAAAATGAGACATTGTGTGTGCAAAACGAAAGTCTGGGATTTATTCTTGCTCCAACAATTTCTTAATGATCAGGTCTCAAGATTCATGACAAATTACAAATATTTTCGGTTATAAACATGCATCATGTAGGTTATTCCCCATGGCGTATTTAAATCGCGATACCAACGCAGTTCTCCAAAATCATCGCTTACAACAATTTACTTCCAACCACGACAACCCAAAAACTGCGTACTCATTACGTCTCCGAGTGTACCGCACAACACTTTTCCACAGACTACAGAGACAAAAACTACCTGAACCTATCAAATCACTTGACACAGTGTTGAACACTGCGGGCCAGAGATCATTAAGGGATGTGGACCAAACCATGGAGGAAGGAATTATATGGAGGAGAAGTGACGTTAAATCGGTGAAGCAAGCACTAAACTCTCCCGCATGGTGGCAGCACCGGCAGCGACCATATGGCGCTTCCCAACAATTAAGGTGTTCACATTGTGGTAGATGCAGTGATTATTTCATTTAGTATTGTGTATAAGTGTTTAAAAATGCCAGCTTGTGTTGCGTACGGTTGCACAAATAGGCCAGACAGGAAAGAACCTGGAATATCATTTCATAAGTAAGTTGAATTGTAATTATCGTTGTTGAAGTGAGCGGTAGACACCGCAAACTTTGCAGCACGACTATAAATATTTAGTGATAGCTCTCAATGGGATGACTTTGTTCTCAAATTTTTCTTGGTGTAGTGTAGAAAATCAGCAAACCTTGCTATTTTGCACATAATAGACTAGCATTATTTTTTAACGAGTGTTTAAAATGAGATTTAAAGGGGCGTGTTTTACTTCGCGATTCAGTGAATTTACTATTACGATTTCTTTCGTCACGTTGCTGATTATACTGACAATGGATGATGAAATTAACTGTTATGTGAGAAGCTGTGAGTTTTATTAATTTTTTAAATAGCTATTTCAGGCCATTGACTTAGGTTATTTTTAAAGCTTCATATAAGACTTGTTTCTGTTTGTAAATACGTCTATACCTATTTTTACCGATTTTGACATCTTTCTCATCTATTTATGTCGAAACAGGTTCATGCAGAAATAAAAATGGGCTTCATAAATAAATAAGTTATTGGCCTTTGAACAAAATCAATTTGGGGAATGTGTTTCTAATTTAGTCTCTTTTTTTTTGTACAACATTCTCCCCCCCCCCCCCCCCGTATCTAAATCTAACTGAGAGATAATTTTTTTACAATTGTCCTAATAAGTAGGGCTGTGAAATTAGACAACACATCTTGATCAAGAGAATGTTCATTAAGGTGACTGAATAAACATTTTATTTCTGGTACCAGCCTACAAAATGTCTGGGTTGCTCATCCCTAGACTGGGTCCTCTTACTTTTTTTCTGGTCTAGGACACATTTCAGACTAACCACAAGTTGTAGTAATAAAACTGAAATATCCATTCTGCATGTCAACCATGTAATCATTGTGGCTTTGACAGAATTAATTTTTGGTCCAGCCTGCATCCAAACCTAAACCCCTCAATTTGGATGTTGTATATCCCCAAACGAAGCAAGATATCGAAAACATTTATTCCTTATTATCAAGTTTTTTCGTCGTGTTACATAAGAATCCATCATTAAATTTGACTTTTGCGAAATTTTTCTTCTGCATTTCAACTGAAGACACCTCACTTTTGAGACAGTATATCTCGAGAACTAGGTGAAATATCGAAAAATTTTACTCTTTATTTTTTATTTGTCTCGTCTTTTTAAATAAAAATTCATCATAAAATTTGACTTTGAATAATTTTTTTCTTCTGAATTTCAACCAAAACCATTTCACATTTGAGACAGAATATCTCGAAAACTAAGCAGGATGTCAAAAAATTTTATTCTTCATTTTTTATTTGTCTCATCGAGTTACATAATAATCCATCACCAGATTGCGGCGTCACGTTTATCCTAGAGTCCCCTTGAGGTGTTTGTACATATTCCCCGTGTTTGTTGGGAAGCGGTCAAGTCCCCACCACTCCGGCCATGCCCCCCCACTCCTCCGCCGGCCTGCTTCACTCCCATGCGTGGTAAAGGTCTCTTGCGTCGTCTCCATATTATTCCTTCCTCCATGGACCAAACTAGAGTTACGTCAACATAAAACATTGTGTTTCATTATCTCTGCTGAACATCGTTGCTATCCAACAAATCACAAAATTTTATATTATTATCCTTCCATAGCCGCAATTCTCGGTTTTATCCGAGTTCGTAATCCATGGTTCGTAATACTAACGGGAAGAGAGAGTATGCGAGTAATTTGGTCATGTACGTTATGTTCTACAATACAATACAGTAAAAATCCGATTACCCGAGCCGCCGGGTTAACAGAGGTTAATATCATGGATATTTCCTTCCTCCATGGTTAATATCAGTGAAAGATGCAGTTTATTGGTCAGCCATGGCGTGGGATGAAATAAAACAGGAAACGCTTCAACGATAATTGAGGAAACTTTTTGGTATGGAAAAGCCTAAAAAGGACGATCTAGCTCAACAAGATGTCAATGAACTGACACAGTTACCCAACCAACTTATAGTAGCAAAAGAAATTAAAAATGAAGATATAGAAGAGTGGTTGTTGGATGACGATCAAAATCAGCTTAACGATGATGAAATTGTTAATATGGTTGTCAGCGGACAAGGAAAACAAGAAGACGGAGATAAAAATGAAACTGTTCCAAAAATTTCTCATGCTGAAGGTTTAAAAAGAATAGAAGAAGCACTTGAGTATATTGAGCAACAGGAAGAAAGCACAGCAGCCGACATAATGATCCTACAGCGCTGGCTCTATACTTCCGCTCTAAGAAGTTAAACAAAATTATGACACACATGACAATTAAATAATTTTTTGGCAAGTGGTCGTAATGAATGTACAAAAAAAAAAAAAAAAAACTTTATTCCTTCACAAATTAGTTTTACACTATAAACAAATTGTATTATTTCAGTTTCAATACGTTTTTTGATTCATTGTAACCTCTTTCCTTGACCTCCGATTATCCGAGTTTTTCGTTATCTGAGGTGCTCCCGGTCCCGTATACCTCGGATAATCGGACTTGTACTGTACATTCATTTTCCATTGATCCCAATATAAGAGACTTGCTCTGTGGGGGACTGTGGAAAGTTGTCAATTTACAGATAAACAGTTCCACAACAAAATAATACATACACCAGGAGATGTACAGTCATAGCATACATGGTAAATTAATTTTTTCCTTATCATCTGCTAGACATTTAATATGTGTTGGGAGCTTATTGAAGATATGTATCCCTAAATATTGGACCCCTTTTTGAACAAATGACAATGACTTGTAATCCTCGTGAAGATCATTTCACTTCTAGTGCCATAATTGTGTAATTTACTATTTGTTTCAAACAAAGTATAATTTGTGACTGCAAAGGATATTAATGTGTATATATACGCAGACGCTAATGTTAAAATCCCTAACTTCTTGAACAGCTCACTACATGCAGTTCTATTGCTATCCCCACACATAAATCTTATTACTCGCTTTTGAGCTCTGAACACTTTGTCTCTATGGGTAGAAATGCCACACAATATTATTCCATATGACAATAAGGACTGAAAATTAGCAAAATAAACTAGCTGCCTCATACAGAGACCACCTATAGTTGAAATTGTACGAATTCCAAATGTGGCTACACCAAAACGCTTTAGTAAGTAGAAACATATACTTTCCAATTTAAATTATGATCAATATACAAACGTAGAAATTTCACACTCCCTACCTCTTGAATGGAGTGACCTGCAAATTTTATGTCTATATCTGGTTTTAATCTATGTGATGTACTGAATTGCATATACTAAGATTTATCAAAGTTTTAAAACCGAGCGGGGTGGTGTAACGGTTAGCGTTCTCGCCTCGCATTCGGGAGGACGGGCGGTTTTCCATGGTTTCCCCAAATCACTCCAGGCAAATGCCGGGATGCTTCCTTCAAAAGGCCATGGCCGAATTCCTTCCCATTCCTTGCCCCCATCCATGCCCCCCATCCTTTCCCGTCTCTAAAGACCTCGACGTTAAAAAGAGACGTAAAGCAGTTACAAAAAAAAAAAAAAAAAAAAAAAAAAAAAAATACAAAGTTTAAAGACAAGCCATTAGCTGTAAACCATTTATTAATAAGTTCAAAGACATAATTTGAAATATATTCTGCAGATAAATCAGGAGTATTTTTAATTTCCTATGTCTGCAAATTGGACATTTTTTGAGTTTTTAGATTAAACACAGGGTAGATCATTTATATACAATAAAAACAATAGTAGCCCTGATATAGAAACTTGAGGTACTTCCCATCTGATTAATGTCCACTCAGAAAACATTGGGCCTCTTAAGGCAGCCTTAAAATTCTCCATTGACACTTTCTGTTTTCTATTTGGAAGGGAAGAACTAAGCCATTTATTAACCGTGCCATCTATACCATAATACTTTAATTTCTGTATCAGAATTTTATGATCTACACAGTCAAATGCCTTAGATAAATACTTTATCATTTATTCTTTATAAAATATTGTCAGTGAATGCAAATATAGCTTGTTCTGTTGAATGACCATTTTGAAAACCAAATTGTGATTTAGTTAGAGTATTATTAATTTTAAGGTGTATATAAACTCTTTTGTACATTGCTTTCTCAAAAACTTTGGAGAAGGCTGTTGGTAATGAAACTGGTCGGCTCCCTTGTCTCCCTTTTTATAGAGTGGTTTAACTACAACATACTTCAGCCTTTCTGGAAAAGTGTCCTCAAGTATAGATATATTAAACAGATAACTTAGTATATTACTTAATTCTGTGGAGCACAATTTAATTAATCTGCTGGAAATTCCATCATAACCACTTGAGTAAAATTATGAACCTAACACCCTATCGCATAGACCACGCTGCCATTTTTGTCATGTATTAATTTTATACTGAAATAAGTAGTTTTTCATGTGGCAGACACATCAGGTCCGATGTTTGAACCTATCACCATTGTAATTGTCTCTGTCATTGTACATAGCTGACACAGGTTTGGCGGTGCTTTAACCTTCTCTGGCAAGCAGGCAAGTTGAGATCTTTGCTCCATGGTTGAGATCATGGAGCAACCTCTATGGTTGAGATCATGGAGGAAGTAATTCCTTCCTCCATGGTTGAGATAAGCAAACTATAAACTAAGATGGTAACTGTCAGTGACATGGAAACTGTTGTATGTGTAACTGTGTTATGAAGCGAAACCATAGAGACAGGGGAGTAACTGTTCGACGGTTATTTTTACTGGTTAATGATGACTATTATAGTACATGTGTATTCTCAAAGGTCACATGATAAATATTAGATCATTGAGTTTTGTGGAGAAGAAGGAAAATGATTCGAGTCATAGGTGCTTACCATAGTAGGAAAATAAATGGTTAAATTGAGACTATGTGAAGGGGTATATGATTTCATGTTCGGAGACCAGAGGTGGATATTCTCTGAGGAACTAATAACCTAGGTGTTAACTTATAGGGGAGCCGAATTAATATCTCATGGGATCAAAGATTTGTAAATACATAAGTAGTTGAGTGAGGGTTTACACAAATTATGGAAAAACAAGGGAACACCGTTTTATTAACAAAGCCTGCTGAAAATTAAGTGGGTTGTCAAGTGACGAAGAAAATAACTGAAAATGAGGCAGTTTTGATGGATATAACATGATTCACTAAACCAGTAACAAAGGTAGAGGAAGGTTATAGATATAACTATAACAACACATGGGTTACAGAACTAAGAAGATATTACATGGGAAGGTTCAATGAATCGAAGAAGTGCACTAACACAATAAGAAATAAGTGGGAACACGTTGGTGTTTTGGCGTAACTTCCTTAGTTTGCTATGATAACTGCTTTTGTTGTTGGTATTCCATCTTGGTTCAAAAAAATGTTTTATTTTTATATACAAACGCATTTCGTCTTTATTTAAGACATTCTCAGTACCAGTTTTTGTTCTGAATTCGATACCAGCAATATGTTTCATACTATTTCTTTCTCAAATGTGGAATTGGCAACAGTTAAAAGAATAATATTTGTACCAAAATGAAAAACAAAAAAATAAGGAGTGCAGAAACTGCATACTGCAATAGGGATGTAAGGTACTAAAGCGGTTAGTGAGAAGAGATCCAAGAACCGGCAGGATAATATTGGCTCTAAGAACAGTTTCAACACTAAGACTAAAATTCATTACAAGGGCCCATGGTCTTGAGGGTAAAATAGACCAAGATTCGTTTTTATTGTGTCGGAAAAAGAAAAATTTGCCATATGAGTGCAGCATGAGAAATTTTAAACATGCGAGTGAGATTTGTAAAATCCATATTAGACACAATTAATTCTTTTAAACAAATACTTGAATCGAGTAGAAGGAGTTGATAAGATAATCCATCAGTTTTTCTTTAAATACATCATTATTATTCTTAAAATATTTTACACTAATAGGAATTAAACAGATGTCTTCCAGAATAATTTACTCCTCTTTTACTTACGACAGTGATGCATGTGTTTTGTACAAGTTATTTTTGTTTTTTGTGAAACTGTGTACTTGTGAATATGAAGTACAGAAATTAAAATATTCTATGACAAAGCACATAAGAGAATGTATATACCAAGAAGTCATTGTAAGAATATCGAGCTGTTTAAATAGTTGTCTGAAAAAAGTGCTTGGTTTTACCATATACCATATCCTAATAGATCTATCCTGTGCTATTAAGCTGTTTAAACTTGTAAGGAGTTTCCCATTAGAATTAAGAATTGTGCCATACATCATGAAAATAATAATATTACGCCTGTTTCGTTAATTCTAGATCTGATGTTAGTAACAGTCTTCTTTTTGCAAAGGTGGCAATACTTAAGTTCTTCAGAAGTAATGTAATGTGTTCTTGACAGATGAGGTACTCAAATACTTTAATGCCAAGTAATTTCATACTTTCTCTGATTGTGTTATTTTTTCAGTTTATATGTATATCCTGTTATGCATATTTTTTATTTTTTTACCCTAATATAATGTGTTTATGAAAACCTAAAGTTACCATTTTCTGTAAATAAAACACTGTTAGCCTTGTCGGATAAGTAACCAGGAAGATGAGATTGATGTTGGTTAGAAAGAAGAATTATTCATATTTAAGTTTCAAAATACTACTTTTAAATTCACTTATGTTGTTAGTCAGTATCATTTCCTTATCACAAGCTTTTTTAATTCAGAAAAAGCTCAAACCTTGATAGGTAGTTCAAAGACGAAATATTGGGGTTAAACTTTGCAGTATGATATCATATATATCATACCATTTTATTCATCATTACTCAGTGCAATATTGAAATAGCCTTCATCATATAGTAATTTAATTATATAAATATAGTTATTGATATAAGATTAATAGTATAAGAAAATTTATATTATATCAAATAAATCCTCAGTTTTATAAGGACATATTGCAGCGATAAATTCCTTAGTGCTGATTTTGAATTTATTTAGGGGCATTATTCTCAGATTCCTGGGTAGGTGGTTGAAGTATCTGATTCCCATAGACTTATAACTATTTTTAATTATACCAAGTGAGCAATATTCTATTCTTGTTTTGTGTTTATCTCTAGTATCGTGATCATGCAAATCAACACGACTTTTAAAGGGATTTGCATTTTTCTTAATAAAAAGCAAACATTGATATAAACTCGTATATATAATCCAGGTAGCGTCATAATTCCTAAATTTAGGAGTTATTTAACCATTCTATTTGTTAATTTAACTTAATAAATAATTATTTTGGACTCAGATGATTGTGGGTAGTGTTAATACCATAAACTATAGACGCTGTTCTGTAAGAAATATGACAGTTTATTGTTTAATTAGTTCTAAAGTATTAAAATAACAATTTGCTAGTAATAAATAAACTATTATTCATAAATAACTCAATCACATTAGAATTACATTAGTAGCGATTATTAAAATACGAGTGTAGGTTTAATTCTGAAATTCGTAAATTTAAGTGGTATTTATCGGCATGTTTTTTAATCTTCTCCTTGTCGGCTGCGTTTGATTAGTTTTACTCATCATTGGGATGGACAAATTTGTAAATTTGTTTTACGGCCGCGTGCTATTGCTGGCGCCGCGAATTTTACACCTACTGCCAGGTAGTTCTGGGATCTAATTGATGAAGTTCATTATTGGCAACTGTTTGCGAAGTATGTCACTACGTTGTGTGTGCGATAAGTGTATTTTTTGATTCTGAAATGTCTATTTTATGAGCAGGAGATGTGGGACCGTCCTAGGTCTCGCCTTATTGGCTGCGGAAAAGCGTCTAAAAACTGGAGTCAGGTGGACTGTACGTGGGAGCTTGCGCTCGTGCCCTTCTGTATTGTTTCTGCCCGATCCAATGCGCGGCGCCTCAGCGTACTGAGTCACACTGCCGAGTATTTATCGGCATCTACTGTTGTGAAACTAATAGTTTGCTACTTATTTAATTCTAAATCATTAGAATAACTATTTGATATTCAGGAAACAAAAATTATTCGTGAATACTGATTGTATTGACATAGTATCGATCTTTCAAATTCTATTGTAGGTTTTATTCTGAAATCCATAGGAATAAATTTTATCTAATTATTATTTACAGTATGGCGATTGAGGAGTAAAGGTTCAAATTAATATTAAATAAGAAAAATATTTATTGTAGACTGCTATATCATTAAATTTAAAATATATAGTTTAACGTTTATAATCCTAAACTCTCGTTTAAGATGTATAAGAAGCTTCTGGGAAAAATCCTGCCGTGAAACTATCGAGCACCTTACAGGTTCTTGGTTGAATGGTGTGGATTGCAGTAAGAATTGGGGTGAATGTAGTGGAGAGGGATAACGAGAACTAACTGAGACTTTCCCTTGGTTTGGTCCACATTGTTTGAGCGATATGAACGTTTCAGAGCAGAAAGGGCGGACCAGGGAGATGGGAGAGGTGGAGAGATGGTCGGTTTGGTGGAGAGGGTGAAAACAACGTTTGGGAGCTGGCAAATATTGTCAGGGAATTACGGTAAACAGGCTGAAGAAGCTAGAAACCAGAAATTGTGTGGAGCATAAAAGGGTGGAGCTCCTGCAAGGTCTTAACTTGCCATGACTGACCACAGTTGAACCACCCTATGACCTATGAGGCAGGTAAACGTGGATACAGACGTTTTGCTTTGGAAAGGCATTAGTCCTGTCTTGGGGGTTATGCCTGTGGCACCATTGGTAACTAGGCATTACGTACACCTAAATACGGTAAGGGCATTCTTTGTGAGTTGTCAGCTAAAGCTATAAAGGAGCGCACATACATTTCGGATAGATCAGGACTGTGTCTTTTTAGGTTAGAGGCTGCTGGTGAAAGGAGAGAAATGGGTGAGCAAAGGGATACTAAATCCAGATGCACTATGGGAAAAATCATAAATACTAAAGAAATAGATGGAGCTGAAAAAACAATGGGGCTGCAAGTTGAAAAGTGAAAAGTGATGCTGAAAGTATTACAAAGCCAGTTATAACACTGTTACCAGTATATTGTAGAAGTATAAAGAATAAAGCAATAGAGTTCAGTAACTTAGTAGAGATACATAAACCACAAGTAATTATAAGGGTAGAGTCTTGATTGAAAGAAGGAGTGACACAACACTACACAGTACATTTCGTAGATCCTAGTATATATGATACTGAATCTGTGGAATCTGGAAAGGTGTTAATTTACGGCAAAATAATTACATAACAAAATAGATGTATATATCAGAAGATGCACTGTAACAGAATAATGAGTACTTTAGTTATGACAACAACATTTATACAAGATATTGACAATTATTTTGTGGGTACCTTTGAAAGAAATTCTTCTATGCAGTAGAAGGAGTTGTCAATTAATTTTTTCTGCATTCAATGTTATCCCCTACCAGACATTTAAGATTTGTTGGGAACTTATTGATTATGTGTATCCCTGTAGCTCCAACTACTTTCTGAACAAATTACAGACGTTTTTATTTCTTGTAACAATCATTTTTACCTCTAGTGGCATATTTTGTATTGCACTTTTTGTTTCAGATAGAGTATAATTGGTGACTACAAGGATGCTAATGTGTATAGATACTCGGTTTCCAATGTTGAAATTCCAAACCCCATACCTAATTCTTATTATTCGCTTTTAGGCTGTAAATACTTTAATTATATGAATAGAATACTACCATCAGATGACATTAACGTGTGACAATAAGGAAAATAAACTAGTTTCATCATACAGAGATTACCTATTACTAATTGCAAATGTGGCTGGACACAATCGCTTTAGCAAGTCAGAGATATGTACCTTCCAATTTAAATTACGATCAACAGCGAAGCCTAAATATTTCAGAAGGGTACGGTATATATACTCGACGAATTTAAGATAGAATAAACAACAAAGGGAGAAATGGGTGTCTTGGGAAATTATCATCGGAGCATATGCTCCATCGGAATTAAATTAAAAAAGACTGCTGTCAGCGTTAGTCGAAATAGACGAACGGTATAAACGAAAAAAAATCAAATAGTTGCGGTATATATCACCCGGAAATGACCCGTGTTTAACCATCACCTAATATGTACGGGCCAAGCTATCAGTGACGGATCTAGGATTTTTCCGAACCGGGGCAAAAGTTCAAGCTGGCGCCCCCCCCCCCTAAGAAAACACCACACTTAGTTGGGTACTATTAAACTAACGTGATAAAAAAGACATGATAGGAAATTAGTTATTTTATTGCTTGCATTATATATAATACACACAATCAGAATACATAACGCACAGGCCAGACTGTACTCACAATTGCAGTCCTTAGGTCCTAGCAAAATTTGTACTAAATGTTCCTACATCTTCACTCGTCGAGCTTTCATTTCCGCGAAAGAGTCTATAACTTCATCAAAATTCGTCTCGTAGCTGTTCTGTTTTCAATTGATAAGATTACGAGGCTAGAAAGACGTTCCTGGCTCATTGTTGATCGCAGGTAGGTTTTTATGATTTTTAGTTTACTAAAACTCCGCTCGCAGCTTGCGGACATCGTTGGTAACGTGCAGTACATTCTCAGAGCTATACAAATATTAGAAAAGGCTTCCTGCAAGTCATTTTTACACATGTGTTGCAACAATTGGAATGGACTAGTTGTTTCATCGATTCCAATTAAAAATGGAACTTGTTTAAACACGGCAAGTTCTTGGCAGAAATCAATTCCGTTTAAGTCCTTGTAGTATATGCTTGCTAGAACGGCTCTTTTTTTTTGTTTTTTTTTTTTGTTTTTTGAGATTTCTAACGTGTGGCCACCAAGGAAGGCAAAGTTTTAATTTAGTTCTTTTAAGTTGGTTTTTGTACATTTTTTATTATTAATCACCGTGTAGTGGATCCAACGAAGAAGCAATAAAGTTTTTGTACAATTACAAATAGACTTAAAAAAATGGATATCGTCTCGTCCTGCATAAGACTGTAAGCGAGAATAAGCTAGTAATCCAAACTTTCTAAAAACAATTTACATTTCAACTTCCATCAAAATACTGATATTTTCAGGATATGACTGCTAAACAGCCTATTCCCTAAATACGTTTTCGGAAAGCGACGTTTTATGAGTTCTTTATTGTAGGTATATTTCTTGAAAAACGGCGGTATATGCTAATAACAATTGATAGGTTTGGTTCATAATATATACAGAGGTAAGAAATAAGGCCCATAATGATCAGAATTTTTCCTCGGATTGACAAAAGACGAGAAACGCTGAGATATTTGATAACGATAGATTCTTCCTTAGATGTTAATGGTTCGTTTCCAGTATTAAATAATTAAACTTGTTCAGCACAAAAGTAGATATTAAAACAAAACTAGGCTAATCACTCGAACGCAGCTGCAAGGATGCGAACATCAGATGGCAAAATTTATAAATCGAAGAATATCGGGAGTTCCCGATAACAATGACGGAATGAATTCCATTCCATGGATAGAGCTATGTTTTAAGGCCGCTCTGTCACAGAACAATGAATTTTCCGTCCTTTCAAGTTGCCGCCGCGGTCAGTGTACCAAGGCTCTTTACCTAAAAAAAAGGGTCGGCAGCACATGAATTTTTCGCGCTGGTGCTTATAAAAAGATGCCACCAACACATGATTTTGGCGCCCCCATGAAGTTGTCGCCCGGGGCAAGAGCCCAGGTTTGCCCCCCTCTAGATCCGGCACTGCAAGCTATCCTTGGGGTAATTAGTTATCCGTGCCTGTGTGTTGCGCTTTACAAACAATTAAATAGACCAAGTCATCATCAGGTAACGAAGAATACTCGGTTTATCAGAAAATCTGAGTGCAGCAATACAAAGTGCTGATTTAACAGTGGAAACAAAATCAGGAATATATACAGTACTGCAAAATACTGAAAAGGGTTATTAAAGAATCTAAAAGTATGTACAACAAACATAAAATACATGTTTCTGAAAATGAAATTAAGACAATCTTGTACATTGTAAAAAAAGAAATGGGAAAAAATAAAAAAGTGATGACATTTTCATCAAAGATAATTCAGTAGAATCTAATTTTTCAATTTCTGATATATTTAATAAACATTTCTTACCTGTAACTGATAAATTGACTGCCAATAGTTCAGTGACACAAAGTAAGGATTTTGTCAAAACAGGCTTCCAAGAAATATTTAACATCATGTCTATAAATTTAGCTACTCCAGAAGAAATAGAAAAATTATCTGGTCCCTTAAGAACAAATACTCAAGTGGTTATGATGGGATTTTCAATCGATTAATTAAACTGTGCTCCATAGATTTAAGTAATATATTAATTTATTTGTTCAATATACTTTTAGTTGAATGTACTTTTACACACAGGCTTAAGTAATACTTAATAAGTATGCTGTAGTTAAACCACTGTACAAAAAGGAAGATGAGACAGCTGTATTGAATTACCAACCAATTTCGTTACTAACAGCCTTCTCCAAAGTTTTTGAGAAAGCAATGTACAAAAGAGTTTATAAACAAATTAAAAATAATAATAAACTAAATCACAATTTGGTTTTCAAAAGGGTCATTCAACAGAACAAGCTATACTTGCATTCACTGACAATATTTTAGAAGGAATAAACGATAAATTAATTCCTGTAGGATTTTTTTGTGACTTATCTAAGGCATTTGACTGTGTAGATCATAAAATTCTGATACAGAAATTAAAGTATTATGGTATAGATGGCATGGTTAATAAATGGCTTAGTTCTTACCTTCTAAATAGAAAACAGAAAGTGTCAATGGAGAATTTTAAGGCTATCTTAAGAGGCACAATGTTTTCTGAGTGGACATTAATCAGATAGGGAGTACCTCAGGTTTCTATATCTGGGCCACTATTGTTTTTATTGTATGTAAATGATCTACCCTGTGTTTCATCTAAAAACTCAAAATTTGTCCAATTTGCAGATGACACAAACATAGGAATTAAAAATACTCCAGATTTATCTACAGAATATATTTCAAATTATGTCTTTGAACTTATTAATAAATGGTTTACAGCTAATGGCTTGTCTTTAAACTTTGATAAATCTTAGTATATGCAATTCAGTACATCACACAGATTAAAACCAGATATAGACATAATATTTGCAAGCCAGTCCATTCAAGAGGCAGAGTGTGTGAAATTTATATGTTTGTATATTGATCATAATTTAAATTGGAAGGTACATGTTTCTGACTTACTAAGTCAGTCATATGGCATATGGCATAATTTTTTGGGGAAACTCTTCACAAAGTAAAAAAGTTTTCATAGCACAGAAAAGAGCTATTAGGTTTCTGTGTAGGGTAAAACCAAGAACTTCTTGCAGACAACTCTTTAAGAAACTCAATATTCTTACAATGTATTCTCAGTATATATATTCTCTCATGAGCTTTGTCATAGAAAATTTTAACCTGTTTACACCTAATTCACAGGTACACAGTTTCAATACAAGAAACAGAAATAACTTGCATAAAACACAAACATCTCTGTCGTTAGTACAAAGAGGAGTTAATTATTCTGTGATACATTTGTTTAATAAACTACCTAATCGTATAAAACAGCTTTCAGATAATAAAGATGTATTCAAACAAAAACTTAGAGATTATCTTATTGGCAACTCCTTCTACTCTATTCAAGAATTTGAAGAAAATAATTAATTGTACTCATTATGACGTTTGCAAAACTCAGTTGCAAAAATGTATGTTTATTATTATTTCTTGTATTTGTAAAATAATATATATATATATATTTACTATGATATGACTCATATTATTTGTATATGTATCAACAATGACATGTTTCACATCCCAGAGGTACTTCCTCAGCAGGGATCCATGGAACAAGATTGATAAATAAATAAATAAAATAAATAAAGCGATTGGGTGCAGCCACATTTGTAATTCGTACAATTTCAGCTATAGGTGATCTCCGTATGAGGCAGCTAGTTTATTTTGCTAATTTTCACTCCTTATTGTCATATGGAATAATATTCTTTTGTAATTCTACCCATGACGAGTAATAAGAATTATTTGTGGGGTTAGCAATAGAACTTCGTGTAGAGATCTATTCAAGAAGTTAGGGATGTTAAGATTGGTGGCTGAGTATATATACACAGTAATGTCCTTTGTAGTCACAAATTATACTTTGTTTGAAACAAAAAGTAAAATAAACAATTATAGCACTGGAAGTAAAAATGATCTTCACAAGGATTACAAGTCATTGCCATTTGTTCAAAAAGGGTTCTGATATTCACAGTTACATATATTCAATAAACTCCCAGCACATATTAAATGTCTAGTAGATGATAAGGAAAAAAAGTTAAATAGTGTACTATGTATGCTATGACTGCACATCATCTTTTGTCTATTATTTTGCTGTACAATGTATACTATAACTGTACATCATCTGGTGTATGTATTATTTTGTTATACAATTGTTTTTCTGTAAATTGACAACTTTCCACATCCGACAGAGCCTGTTTCTTATATTTATATCAATGGAAAATGAGTGTATTGTATTCGCGAGGACACCGGTTCGAATCGCCGTCCGGACAGCCATATTTTGATTTCACATGGTTTCCCGAAGTCATCCTTTGCCGAATTCCTTCCCATTCCTTCTCCCCAGTTTTTTTTATTATCTTTCACTCACCCAGCTGAAGGATGGGGGCGGGCTGCTGGAGAGCGGTAGCTCTTTTCGGCCTTAGGATGAGGTTTTTTTAATTTTTAATTTATTTTCCTCATTTAATTACATTTATTGAGTTTGGGGTTTATTAAATTACATTTATTGTGTTTGGTTTGTTGGGAAAAGGTATTATGGAGTCTTGGTGGTTCTGTGGACTAACATCCTTATGTTTTTCATGGGTTTAGTCCCCACTGGGGGTTTAGTGCTGATATTAACTGCGTAAGTAATTTGATAAGTTGTGTCATCTGGTGGATCTTGGCTCCCTCGGTTTGGTAGTGTTGTCCTTGGTGTTGAATACTGCCGCATTCCTGTTCTTGGTGGGATCGGTTTTTGACTTTGTGGGTCCATGCAGGTGGGACCCTGTCTTGTCTCGGTGCTGCATAGTTGCGCGTTTCCGCCTTCTTGGAGCCTTCTTTTCGGTTGGCGTTCTTCCAGTCGTGGCTGTGTCTGCCGCCGTTTGTATCTTGTCTGTTCTCCTTATCTTTTTCCGTAGAGATGGTCTTGGCATTGTTGTTTCTACATTTGGCGGCATTAGCTGTTTGCAGATTGCGACGGACAGGGCAGCCTGTGTACGCTGCTGAATGCGGTCCTCGGCAGTTTGCACATGTTGCTTCAGCGTCTCTGGATCTGCTGCAGTTTTTGACATTTTTTCGTTCTCTACAGCGGACACAGCGTTCTTCAGCGTGACAGTCCTTAGCATAGTGCCAGAATTTTTGGCATCTGTAACACTGCTGCATGCTTGTCTTTTTTCCCGGGTTTCTTTTCTTGATATGTTTATCGGCCGACTTGTCGTTCGTATTAGCTGTCTTGTCTGTCGGTGTTGTCAGTTGTTCTTGTGGGCTTGAGCGTTGGGTTTCAGGAGTTTTCTCTTGGTACAGGATACCTTCCTCCTGTAGTATCCTGATGACAACCGCCATGTCACACTTTTTAAGGTAAAGTGTTCCCCACTTGTCGCCTTCATCTGTGGCTGTCTGACTCGTTTGATGTTGCGGGTTGAGCGTCGTCATCTTCGAGACTTCGGGCCTGGTTGCAGCTACCGACATCTTGCTGTCTGCTCTCTGTGATGTAGACATCGGTGTGCTTTCTTGAATTTCGGAAATGGTCTGTCACTCTTCTTGATTATCACGTTCATCTTGGCTGCTCAAGTATTCTAGGCTGTTATTCTCTAGATCCACCAGCTTAAAGGAGAAAGTGAATGATTCCTCCGGTGTTTCCTGACTTGATGAGCTTGCACTTGGTTTCATCCGTGACGATTCTTCCCTGCAGTGTCGCGTCTGCATTGGATCCTCGTTTCTTGGAGATGCCCTGTTGCTTGAGCTAGGCGATGTGGGCGTCATCAGAGGATATACCATGTTCTACAGGTACTCTTCTTGGTTGAAGTATGTTTCGATGACCGTTGGAAATGGGATTTTCCTGTGTTGGTCCTCGGTACCAGTTTTGTGTACTGGCACGACGTGTTGTGCTACCTCTACGTTACCGCCTAGGGCTGCATATAAATTACTGAATTCAGTGGGCAGTCTCCACCTGTAACACTTGCCGTAGACGTCGACATGTATCTCCATCTGTAGCGGTGCATTTTCGCCTCTGAGGTACGCTGTCAACCCATCCTTCGGTATATCTTCATGGTGTCGGTCGTATATGCCTTCGCTGTTTCATATTCTGAAATAAATAGGCCATTGTTCGCCGTTATTACTCGGCGATCGTTTCTCTTGGGTCGGGGAGATCCCCTTGCGCACCGATGACGTCCGGTCATGCTCCAGTGGCACCCCATGTTGCTGCGCAGCAGATCCAGGCGTCGACCCCTGGCGCTTCCCTCGGCTAGGAGTGTCGGAATGATCCGACCTTCCGTCACCCCCGCGGAGCACGGACTGCGACGGCGCACCATGTGCTGACTGGAGCTGGCGTGGTTGCTCCAGTGGCGCGTCTTGGCAGCGCACAACAACACCAGGCGCCATCATCCGGCCTCCCTCGGGGTAGCGGAGTGCTGTCGACTAGTCTCCACCGCAGCGCGACGGGTGTATCAGGTGGCGTTCGTGCTGCCTCCTGGCGGTGCGCCGGCAAAACATGTCCAGCAGTCACCATCGGTGATGCCACCTGGCGGCGCGCTGGCGAATCATCTGGCGTGGCTTTCCGTCGTTGTCTCCCCATGATGTCGGGAAGGCCAGCAGTCTGCGCAACGGGTAAATCTGGTGGCATCCGTGCTGCCTCCTGGCGGCGCGCTGGCGGATCATCTGTCGTGGCTTGTCGCAGTTTTCTCCCCATGATGTGCACGCTACGCTGTCCGAAGGGCAGCAGTCTGAGAGACGGGTATCCGGTGATGGCTCCTTCTCACCCGTCCCATTCCGCCTCTCATGACCTCGACGTCGATGAGGCGTGAAGCTATAAGTAAAATAATAATATTAATAATAACCTATTAGTGAACAGACTAGAATTAAGTGCGTGATTTCTACTGATAGCAATGTATAGTGGCTGACTTAAGGGGGTAGGTACAGTTATCATGTTTAAAAAAATATATTTTTTTCTTTTGATTCAGAAAAATAGTTTTTACTTTTGACTTCTTGTTGGTGAAAAATTATTTAAATATCTTTGACACTGAGTGAATTATGCCTGATTAAGCAAAGTTCTTCACGATTGACAGCCATTTAAATCTTTCTGCACATGAAGGTATTCCAAATCTTTAATCTTAAATATCTCAAAAGAGCAATTCATCAATTAATTTAAAGATAACTTTTTTCCACATGCATAGATCTTTTTCAAATTTGCAGGACATGTTCTGTATACTAATTACTACAGTCCCTACCATCATTGTTTATGCAGCTTTTCACAAATTGAAAATATGCATATATTTTTAAACAAAAAAATCTAGAACTTTAATTTCTTGAATTTTTTAAAATTAACACCAAATATAAAGTTACATGTGTTATATTATTGGTTTAACTAATTGCCTCGATATTAGTTTACAAGATTAAAAAAAATATTTCTGCAAAATTTCAAATATTATGCTTTCTATCTCTAAAGACGACAAATTTTTAACTGTGA
This sequence comes from Vandiemenella viatica, assembly GCA_031002005.1. Lineage (NCBI taxonomy): Eukaryota > Metazoa > Arthropoda > Insecta > Orthoptera > Morabidae > Vandiemenella > Vandiemenella viatica. The sequence continues at coordinate 141,030,435 of CM061921.1, forward strand.
ATTTGAATGGTACATTATCATATTGTTAAGTGATATTTTTATTTTAAAAATCTATTTTTATATATAACTACAACAGTTCTATGTAACTACGAAATTTTAACCTTGAAATTTAAATAGATTTAGAGAAAATGAAATTTCAGTTTCTACAAATATTTGTATGAGTTAGCTGTATCTACCCCCTTGGTTCCCGCTGAATGAGCTATTTACTCATTCATGTCTGTCCGCGGAATGAGGACTAGTAATACACTTATCTCGTAGGTGAGCTTTATTGAGGTCAGAGAGCATTTCCAATCAGTAATATCAACTGACTTAGTGTAACAGAACTTTTCCAACAAACAACTCAGCGTTGAGCTCGGCTAATGAACTAACCTGTGACTTTCACTAAAATATTCTATTTCCCTTTTAATAAATCTCCATGTCAAAAATGGATTTCACACGATATTTTTATTTTAATTGCTGGAGGTAAATTGTTCGGTACATTCTTTGATAATTTATTCCAATCCCAGGTGTTTTTTCTACATATAAAAACTATTCCACTTCTTTATATCTCAAAACAGGAGCTAGTTTATCGTCTTGGTCATCACTTCCGTTCCACAGACTATTCCTAACTTTTTTTTCGGTATATATATCCAGGCCTCACCATTAATGAAGACCTTATACAACACTCTCTTCTCCAGTCCATGTCTTCCAGCGTCTCCCAGCCGACCGCATTTCTCATATAAGTTACTGTGTTCTACGATGATTTCCACAAACAGTTTTAACAATCATATATTTCACCACTTACAGGTTCCGTATTTGATGTCCATAATGTGTGTCCCATACTACTTCATCATACACGGGCAAGGTTCTTACAAGGAGATATGCAAGAATGTTACAAAATAAGAAATATACGTTGTTGGCTAACTGAGTAACAGAGATGGACGAAAGCTAAGATTTGGATATTTTAAACACTAGGGTGTAAGTCGTGTTGAGTATACGGAGATGAGTTCATCGTAGGTAGTAGTATCAAGAGACTTACTGCATTTAAAAAAAAAAATATATATATATATAGATAGATAGATTTAGTTCTCTTCTCTTTGAATAGAAGACCATGGAAATAAAGAATGCTCTTATCAAGAGTAGCATTTCATTACAGTGAGTAATACTGATGCTGGAATATTATTTTCTGCTATGGGTCTACTGGAGATCGCGATTCCGCTACAACAATAAATGGTAATATCGTTGGAATACTGATGTAGTCAGTCGCAAGACGTACTATTATCAAGCAGTAATTCCGTTGTAACACAGCCTGGACCATTATTTTCAAGCACAAATTAGGTTGTAATACAGCCTGGACCAGTATGAAACCGTTAAATGTACTTAGGGAAGAATTTATAGTGGAGTCTTGCGATTGACCACTGCAGTATTATGATGACAACTCCTGGCGGAATCGCGATCTCCAGTAATCCGTCTGCTATTACTAATCAACAGAACTAAAAAACACAGATACAATGGTGCTTTGCTATTTTATTTTTGAAAGCACCATTTAACCCATGGAGGAACCTCCATGATTTAACCATGGAGGAAGGAATAATTCCTTCCTCCATGATTTAACCGCTCAATTACAATCTTTAGCTCACGATTTTCGATGTATTTTAACTTCAGCTATTTTCTCCAAACTGTTTGCTAAGGTAAGTCTTTGTGACTTAGACTTTGGAAGTTGGAGAAGGGAAGTGGAGAACAGGAGAAGTGTGTGGGAGAGGGCTTGTAGCTAGTCTGTGACAACTTGAATGAGTGGAGTGGTTTTCAGTGTGAAGGAGATGAGACTCTATTTACTGATAATTGAATTACTTTTGCTAATGCTAATTCCTCGTAATCGTAAGTAACTTTTTTTTCCCCTACAGTGTCCGTGTAAGAATACTCTGTGAATAAAAGCGTCATGAATGGGCAATCAGTAACTAAGAAAGTGGGAGGGTATGGGTATTATTATAACGAGGCAAGGGTTTAAGAACTAAGGAGTTATTTTAGGGGAAGGTGTAGTCTGTGGAATTAAAGTAGTAAGTCGAAACATGGGAGAAATGTTTGTTCCAAAACAAAAAATACAAAGTAGCAAAGCACCTGCTTACTGCAATAGAAATTTGAGGAGGCTGAAGAGGGTGGTGACCGAGCATGGTGGTGTAACGGCTAGCGTTCTAGCCTTACATTCGGGAGGATGTGGTTCGAATTACCGTCCGGGCATCCAGATTTGGGTTTTCCATGGTTTCCCAAATCACTCCAGGCAAATGCCGGGATGCTTCCTTTAAAAGGCCATGGCCGAATTCCTTCCCATTCCTGGCTCCCCATCCTTTCCCGTCTCTAAAGACCTCGCTGTTGAGAGACACTAAGCAGTGAAAAAAAGAGGGTGGTGAGAAGAGAAGCATAATAGACTAAAAAAGCAGCCAGGTAGTAGAGAAGGCATGAAACGACTAAACAGGAAATTAATTGTGGAAAAGAATTCACAGAATCTGGCATGAGTTTTACAAAATTCAGTTTTAATGGTTAACTTTGGTTTCTCTCTCTCTCTCTGTGTAATTACAATAACAAATGAAAATAACAGCAAATGGGACGCTAAGGATTCATTCATGAAAAATATTGTCCCTAGGCAGTTACAATACAATTAATTCATTTTCCATTGATCCCGATATAAGAGATTGGTTCTGTGGGATGTGGAAAGTTGTCAATTTACAGATAAACAATTGCATAACAAAATAATACATACACCAGAAGATGTACAGTCATAGCATACATGGTAGCCTACATTAATCAATTCCATAACAAAATAATGCATACACCGGAAGATGTACAGTCATAGCATACATGGTAGATTAATTATGTAAACTACATTTACACGAGCTACTGGCAGTTATTTTGTTATGGTAGGAAGGTGTTCAGACAATTGTGGATAAGGAGGGAGAAGTTATGGAATTTGGGAAAAAAGCTGAAATACTAAGCAACTGGTTTGATGGGACTGTCATGAATTTTCACAGAAGGGCGAGATGAAGAAGTAACTGAAGGAGTTTTTCCATGTTGGTAAGATTAATTATACTGCGAAATTACTGAGTGGCAGAATATTAGGGAACATCTATAAACAACGTAGCTCCATTTTGGCCTCCTGTGAACCCCGCCTCCCATTCTTGTAGCCATACATGACTTTCTATAAAGTGAATCAATCCAAAGTATTAAATCTAGATCGTAAACCCAATATCCTAAACCAAAAATCATCTTTTGTCGGACAGGGAATATTCAGCTGCCCATTAAACACTGTAAATTGAACTCCTGCTGTTGTAGATCTTATTATGGAGAAATAAGTTTCTATAAAGTTGTGAAGCTTTCAGTAAATAATAAACCAAACAAGGTGAACAGTAAAGAAATGCTTATTGTAATAATTTAAATGATTGTTACTGAAAAATTGTTTTTGTTGTAATTAGTTATTGTTAACACAATTTGAAACTAAACAGGTGCCTAATGGAGGTGTCAGTATAGAATTTTGCCATAGTAATGAGAGCCTATACAAGAAAATCTTGATGTTTAGCTTCAATTTTACTGCAGTTGTAAACTTTCCTGTGAGAATTCAGAAACAGAACTATTACAACAGATATTTTTTCATATGTGCGTCACAGCACAGTGATTGAAACTTGCTGCCAATGATAAAAAGTCTCTCTTATTGTGATGCTCAGTTGCTTTACACCACTTCGAGTGTCAATGGAAACCAAACATGGTAAAAACTTAGTATAGAACAGAAAAATCGGCAGTAGTAATATAAGAACGAGGTAAGAAGGAATTGTACTATTTATTTGAAATTTGTCACACGCATTCCTGACATCATACATTTTGAGAAAAAGTGTACACGAAAGTGAAATGAAACCTACCATAGACGTGTTGCCACACAAAAGTTATGAAACGATGCCACTCAAACAGTAGAGACCACCATTTCCATTCAAGTTGTTAACACCAAAGATAGTATCTACTCTCTATTGCAATGCATGTAAATCGCTGTCACATTTTTGTGATAACAGACCAGCTGGACCAGATTGAAAAAATACGTAAATTGTTACAGCAAAGAAGCGAAGAATTTAGTTTTCATTAATAAATTATGGTCGCCTGATTTTTTTTGGCGGCAATATACTTACATCTTTGTTAGGTTGTAATACAGCCTGGACCATAGTGAAAAAACACGTACTTTGTATGCGAGGAATTAGTTTTAAATTCGTTGTTGTATACTGCAGATACTATCTTTGGCAAGAACAATTTTACTGCAAATGGCAGTTTATTTACTATTGAAATGCATCATTTCATAATTTCGCGGAGCACCACTTCTAAGGTATCTTTAATTTCGCTTTCATGTACATTTTTTCTCAAAAAGTATGACCACAGGAACGTGTCACAAATTTCAAGCGAATAGCACAAGTCCTTCTAACCTCATTCTTATTTTACAGTCACTGAAAAATCAATTAGAAAACTTGAATTATTTCATAACTTGAATAAAAGGGGAAACTGCCAATGGTATAATGTTTAATACCTTTCTGAATGTACCTTGCCTAAAAAGGTAAAGAAAATTGAAGAGTGCTTTAGAAAAAAAAGCTGTGTTAATCATGAAGTAGTAGTATATGGAACAAACAATTACCATAGGTGATGACTGCAGGTTATCAAATAACACAAAAGATGCATATCTAAAATAGTTTGGTGGCGAGCCTTGCATAGTCTTCAAAGCACATGAAACATGGCGAGGAGATGTGATCGCACCGACAACCACTATGTGAATGGGGAATCAAGGGAACAAAAAGGGGGGGGGGGAGGGATGGTTAGTGGAGGATGTGGGAAAATGCTGAATCAATAATTATGGGGAAATTAATTGCTGGAAGTGAAGGATAATCACAAAAGTATTGATTGAAAGTTAATATAAATATTAATAGAATGTAAGAATCATAGTATTAAAAATGAGAATTATAAATTATATATAGGTGAATAAGTCAAATCAAGGGGTATATTTGAGCTTGAGGCCAGGTGTATACCTGATATCAATAATGTGATGGTTAGTTCCAATTTGCAGAGTTTAAAGGGTGTTGTTTCTGGGAAGATTCTGACAGCCCTTACTGGGAGAAAGTTGGTCGAACTGTTGGAACTGGCATGTGCTGCCACAGGATGATTCAACAATGGGAGGTTCAGATGTGTGGGTCATACATTTTGATGTGCTTTGGTATGGTACAGACCATCTCCATCAAAATTAAATACACATGTCCTAGTGTTTGTCTATATAGACCCCTCCCATTTATTATTATTATTATTTTTTTTAAGTCTTGGCGTCGGGTCAGTTCTAGACCAAGGCGTATTTATAGAGCTTTTAAAAAATTGTAACAGGTTGATGCAATATATTTGGTTTTTCAGAAAGCTTTCAACTTATCACATAACTACCTTTTAGCAAAGATTAGTGTGTACAGTTTATCGGAACAGATTTGTGAATGGATACGAGATTTTATAGCAGTCATCTATAGGGAAGTAAGAAATTTTACTGATTGCTTAGAATTTCAGTATGATCTGGATGTTTTTGTCAACATGGTACGATCACTGGCAAGAATTAAAAGAAGTGTAAGGTCTGATGCTTGTTCGTCTTGGGTGAATCTTACATATCTGTCACTAAACTTACTGCTACAAGAATATCAAAAATTGTACACTATATTAAAATGTTGAAACAACTGAAAAAAAGCAATAATGCAATCATAGTACGGGAAAGTATATGTAATTTTTATTTGTGAGAAGTTTCAAGGTGGTATTTTAGATGTTGACTGAACAGAATCAGTTTTGGGAAATTTAATGTTTAGCATAATGTCTGCCAAAATGGAAGGAAACTGTTGCTTCTTCTCTGATCAACTGAATGGAACTGATTTATTCAGTATTAATTATTTTTATTATAGATTATTTTCAAAAACTGACTAAATTTTCTGTGGGGTGTAAGAGTTTGGGAGAGGCTACTAGCCTTTTCCAACCAAATGTCAACCTCTCCTTCACGTGGTGCACCCTGTTTGCACGGACGAGGCTCTGGCGACTGAAAGATTCCCGGTATAAGGAATCACCCACTGCTTGCCAACGGCCTCCGAAAGGAGGGCGGAAGAGCGGGGAGCGGTTCAGGGCACCCTCTTGCCCTTGGGGTTGGAAACGGCCCCTAAAGGCGGATGAATCAGAAATGATCAACGGCATGGGGATGCAGAAGGCAACGGGAAACCACTGCATTAAAGACCCAAAGGGTATCCCGAGGACATGTAATCCTCTCAAATTACATATATCATGATGGCTTCTTCCTGGGTAAAATATTCCGGAGGTAAAATAGTCCCCCAATCGGATCTCCGGGTGGGGACTGCTCAGGGAGGAGTCATCAGAATGGATAGAAACATTCTACGAGTCGGAGCGTGGAATGTTAGAAGTCTGAATAGGGCAGGTAGGTTAGAAAACTTAAAAAGGGAGATGGAACAACTTAAGTTAGATGTTGTTGGGATTAGTGAGATTAAATGGAAGGATGCACAGGGATTTCTGGTCTGGGAGACACAGGATAATTAGCACACAAGCTTTCAATGGAGTCACTGGGGTAGGATTTGTAATGAACAAGAAAGTAGGGAAACGGTGAGTTATTATGAACAGTTTAGCGACAGGATTATTTTGATGAGGTTAGAAACTAAGCCGTCCCAACCACATTAGTACAAGTGTATATGCCAACATCACAGGAAGATGACGAAAAAATAGAAAAAATATACGCTGAAAATTGTAGAATTAATCCAATAAGTGAAGGGGGGAGGAAAATCTAATAATCATGGGTGATTGAATGCAATAGTGGGAGAAGGAAAAGATGGGAATACTGTAGGAAGTTTGGTTTAGGAGAAAGAAATGAGCGAGGAAGCAGGTTGCTTAGAATTTTTTACGATCCATACATGAAGAATATACACCTAGAAACGTCCTGGGGATACAGGCAGATATCGGCTAGATTATATCATGGTCAAACAGAGATTCAGGAATCAAGTTCTAGACTGTAAAGCGTACCCAGTAGCAGACATAGACTCTGACCATAATTTGATAATAATTGAGTGCAGACTGAAATTTAAGCAATAAGGAAGCAGTATAAGCAGAACAGGACTGGAAGTGAATAAACTGAAACAATCTAGCTCAAGAGAAAAAATTTGCAGAAATGAGACTTGGGTCTAACAAGTAACTCTGAAAGGAGCTCAACTGAGGACGAATGGAATGCATTAAAGACGAAATAATGGTAGCTGGTAAGGAAACATTAGGCTTTAGGGAACAGCTGCCCTAAAAACCTTGGATCACAGATGAAATTTTGGAGTTGATGGATCAGAGGAGAAGGTACAAAAATGCTCAGGATGAAGCAGGAAGAGAGCAGTAATGGCAATTTAGAAATCAAATAAATAGGAAATGCAAAATAGCAAAAAAAAAAATGGCTGCAAGCAAAGTGTGAAGAAGTAGAAAAGGAAATGGTCGTAGGTAAAGTAGATGTAGCCTACAGAAAGATCAAACAGAATTTTGGATAAATGAAGAAAAGAGGTATGAATATTAAAGCTGCCGATGGGGAAACCTCTTTTAAGGTCAGAAGATAAAGCTAACCGATGGAAAGAATACATTGAGAAACTGTATGTTGGGGACGACTTGAAGAATAGTGTAATGGAAAAGGAAGGTGATGTCGGCATTGATGACTTAGGAGATCCTGTTTTGAGGACAGAATTTAATAAAGCTCTGAATGACTTGAAAGCAAATAAGGCAGTTGGAATTGATGAGATCCCTGCAGAACTTCTTAAATCCTTAGGAGAAGAAGGAATTGAAAGATTATTCATGCTGATATTAAAAGTTATGAAACAGGAGAAATTCCAACTGATTTTAATAAAAATATCATCTTCACACTTTCCAATAGAAAGCACAAGCCGACATATGTGAGAATTATCGCACCATTAGTGTAACATCACATGCTTCAAAATTACTGACCAGAATAATATACAGAAGGATGGAAAGGGTAGTAGACGAGATAGTAGGTGAAGATCAGTTTGGGTTTAGGAAAAATCGAGGTACAAGGGAGGGAAGCAATTCTGTCTTTAAGATTAATACTTGAAGGGCGGATCAAGAAAAACAAAGATACTTTTATGGGATTTGTTGATTTAGAAAAAGCATTTGATAATGTTAGGTGGGACAAGATGTTCAAAATTTTAAAGAAGTCAGGTCTAAAGTATCGAGATAGAAGAATACTCTATAAACTATTTAAGAATCAAGTGGCTGTGATAAAAGTAGAGAATCACGAGAGACATGCATCAGTTAAAAAGGGTGTGAGACAAGGTTGTAGTCTATCCCCATTAATATTCAACTTGCATGTAGAAGAAGCAATGAAGAAAGTCAAAGAAAAATTTCCATGTGGCATAAGTTTTCAGGGAGAAAAAATCAGTATGCTACGATTTGCTGATGACATTGTCTTTTTAGAAGAGAGGGCTGAGGATATTGAAGTTACTGAATGGCATGAACAAAATACTTAAGGAAGATTTTAGGTTGAATATAAATCAAAGCAAGACTAAAGTGATGAAATGTAGCAGAAATGATACCAATACTAGTAGATTAAATATAAAAATAGGAACGGATGCAGTAGGAGAAGTAAGTGAATTTTGTTACTTGGGAAGTAAAATTACAACCGATGGCGGAAGCAGGAATGATGTTAAAAGCAGAATAGCACTAGCAAAAAAGTGCCTTCATGAAAAAGAGAAACATTTTAGTTTCAAATATTGATCTAGGAATTAGAAAGAAATTTTTAAAACTCTTTGTGTGGAGCACAGCAATTTATGGTAGTGAAACATGGACTTTAGGAATACCAGAAATAAAGAAAATTGAAGCATTTGAAATGTGGTGCTACAGAAGAAAGCTGAAAATTAAGTGGACAGACAAAGTAAGTAATGAACGAGTTTTGAAATGATGGGGAGAAAAGAAGTTTGTGGAAGAAACTTACGGAAAGAAGAGACAGGCTGGTAGGTCATATTTTGAGACATGCTGGATTGGCTAATTTGCTGTTGGAGGGAACAGTCGAAGGTAAGAACTGTAAAGGAAGACAGAGATTAGAATATACGAAAAAGATAATTGAGGACGTGGGCTGTAAGGGGTATACAGAAATGAAGAGGTTAGCACAGGATAGGAAGGGATGGAGGATTGCATCAAACCAGTCGAAGGACTGAGGACAGCAAAAAAAAAATAATAATAATAATTTCTGTTATGTAAGTTAGCAAATTGTTTTGAAATTGCAAATAGCTTTTACAGGTTTATCATAACTGAGGTTAATTTTGAGGACATTCCATGACAGTGACAAAATTTGCAAAATCCTAGGAATAACATCTTACTATTGGAAGGGATTGTAGCTACCAGAATATTTGGCAACTGTGAAGATCAGTTTCTTTTTGTGAATGATGAGATAGCTGTATGGTAGGTAGGTACTGACATTAAAGGATTTAGTACTGTAAATCAAAGACCCAAAAATGTTTTCAATAGAAATTTTGATGTGAGATATGAATCTTTGTGTATAGGTTTGTTGCTGTGATGAACACAACTTCTACACTCCCTCACATTTTTTCGTGGTAGTTCCACAGGGAATTGTATTGGGACCATTGATATTCATTATTCCAGTGAATGATTGTGTTAATGGATTACTATCAGAAGTTAGATTGTTTGCAGATGACATAATGTTTGAATGAAAGCTTTCCTGGCGTGCTGCTGAAATGTAATCATCATGGGTTCCCTGTTGGATAGTGTTGTAGAACGAGTTTTCGGTGCTAGCTGTGCCATCATAGCCACCAAATCCTCGTCCTTTTGTAACACTATCTGGCAGAGAACCCGTGAAGGTTGATGAAGGTCAGATGAAATTATGTTATATAATAGTACCAAATGGTAGAAAACTGTAAACAGCTGCAGGGTGATCTAGATAGGATATCTATCTGGGTGATTCGACATGGGATGAAGATAAATGCAAAGAGAAGCTAGTTTATTAGGTACACAGATAAAAAGCTAAAGGTAGATTATGATTATAAGTGGGGAAGGAATTGCTTATTGAAGACTCGAAATGTAAATACCTTGGCAAAACATTTAAAACACGCTTAACTAGGCAGAACACATTGGACAGCTAGTAGGAAAAGGTTTCAAAATTCTCCATTTGTTGGAGAGAGTGATGAGGGGATGTAGGAGAGAAGTCAAGGAATTGGGTTTTAAAACTTAGGTCAGACCACTGCATGAATATGGTGGTACACTATGGGATCCACATTTTGTATATCAAATACAGGAGTTGGAGTGGGTGCAGAGGAGGACTGCTAGATTGGTTTTTGGAAATTACTGCAGAACACAATCAGTAACTGATGTGATAAAGGAGCTAGAGTGGGATTTGTTGGAAGATAGGAGAAGAGTGTCATAGGAGTGAACAATGCATATATTGGTGATGAGGCATGGAAAGATATTGGTGGGATAATTAAGAGGTGCGTGGAAGGGTGAAGATAACCATGACCACAAGCTGGCTGGCACATGATTTCAGGCATAAAGGTGTGGGAAAATTTTCTTTTGTAGGGAAGGGTGTCAGGGATTGTAATAAATTACCTACAGAAATGATGAATAATTTACCAAAAACACTGAAAGAATTTAGAGTTCAAATTAGTAGAAGGCAAAAGTAGGTAGGAAGAGGATAGGAGAAAGATGGGTGTGAAGGGAGGTTGTCTCTGGAGCATGCACTCCATTGCAATTATAAAGAACTATAACTAAAGAAATAGCACAGAAGTTATAGATTTGGAATAATTTCTGTAAGAAATGTGTACTATTAGATCTGGATGTTATTTCACTAGCTTTGTTCTAGTCATTTTTGCAGGATCAGTGTTGTTGGAAGTAGAATATTATTAATATAGTCTTCTCGGGTGGGTAGCCAAGTGGGCAGGGTGTTTTCACATGGTATTCCGGCGATTGGAATCTTGTGGTGAGGTATTCGTGGCACGGCGAGTGCAAACCAATTGAAGCCGCACCTGGCACCTACTGGCACTACCCCCACTCCACCACCTTGGTGTCAACGGGGTCAGCCAATCAGCTGCGCACCCGTCTACCTCGTGTGCATTTGCCACCTCTTAGGCTATAAAGATAGCCTTCCGCCGCATCCGGTACTTCACCAGAAGATGGCGACAGATTCCTATCGCTGAAATATCATGTGAAAACATCCTGCTCACTTGGCTAGTCAACCGAGAAGACTATATTAATTTTAAACGCCAAGAGAAACTTTGATCTTGTAGAATATTATTGTTTCTAATTGGACTGATCATCATTAGGTATGTAAAAGTTACTTTTGAATAATGACTTCAGTATTGCAATACCTTCCATCTGGTGGTGGTTGTTTTAAAAATATTGATCTTAATACCTGCTGCCTTGATCAGTAACTTTGTGCTGCTGTATTTGACAGTAGTAAAATTTTCCACACATAATTGAATTCCTGTATCAACCTAGTTGGGAAATGGGTCATCCACAGCAAAATAAAATTTCTTGATGGTTACTAAACTTCTGATGTCTTTAAGAACAAAGACTTTTCTGCGTATGGTGGCAATGAAGTCTTTACTGGTGTACCGTCGGATTGTGTTCTTAAAACAAAATGTTTCGACGACTACCTCAGTCATCTTTCTCAAGTGCAAAAACATCTGTCATCATTCTGATGAATATTTTTCTTAATATTTGGGTTAATAGGTGGTGTCACTTTCTCTCTTTGGATGGTCTATTCCAAGTCAGTTCAGAGGGTTACTCTTAGAAACTTTGCAGAGTAATTTTTACTAAGGATACTGTTGCCAGTTTTAATCTAAACTTTGAATTTGTTTCATAGTCATTTGAATGACTTTCCACTTCTTAGCATTAATTTTTTATAGAGAATCCTCCCTTCTAGCAATGATTTTAAAAATAATGATTTGTAAATTCAGTGATTGCAGTGTGCTTTTTGTTTCAGAGTAGCATCATTAGCATAAACTCTATTTTTTTTTTCTTTCATTAGATCACACAGATTGTCTTGTGTTTAAAAAAAGCAACTGATCTATCATGTTCCCTGATTAGCACTATAGATAAGTGTTGTGCACTTATAGAAGTCTGTGATCTAAATCAGCGGTTCCCAATTTGCTTTTGGCCATGGAACCCTAATTAATCATACATTTTTTGGCAGATCCAGAATTTTATAAGCGTAAGCTGAAAAACCAGTCTAGCATCGGTAAGTCGTCACAAACGGAAGCAGAACCATGATAGACTTCTCACGGCGTGGTTATGACACTTTTCAACAAACATTTTATTTAATTCTCGAATGGAACACAGAACTCTTGTGACCCTTCCACGGAACCCCAGGGTTCCGCGGACCACAATTTAGGAACCACTGATGTAAATGTATACTGTAAAAGAGAAGTTTTCTAAAAATAAAAAAAACTCCTAAAAAATAAAACTTAAAATTAAATTTCTATGAAAACGTTCATATGCTATATGAATTATTTTTTCCTATGGTAGTTTCTGCTAGTGGAAACTTGTACTAATGCTCTTTTGTTGGAAATCAGTGATGACATACCTACGCAAAAGCCACACTATTTCAATTTGGGGTTAGATTTTTTGCCCCAGATAATAGCAAAATAATATCTGAGAAATTTTTCAAAGGAATTACTTCACATATTGTAATGCAGCTACTTGATACAGTGGTTTGAATCATCTTTCTTCTAAAATATGCAATAACTTTGCTTATGCGGGCAAAATTCTTACATTGTGATTGTGTCTGCTCTGGTTTTTCGTATACCTATCAAATTTCAGGAGGACACTTTTCCCGTACAGTGACTTTAATGCTGTCACAACCCAGAAAAAGTCGGAAAGCAGGATTTATACATTTTTGCTTAGCTTATCCTGCTCTGTCTCTCAGCTTTCTAACGTAACTTAACATGTTGAAACAACCTATATTCTGTATTATCCACCAATCTTTGTCTTTTTTTTACCTGTCCCAAGTTTTTATTGATAACTTCTTTGCATTGAAATCCTCTCTCTGCTGTAAGTTTTGCTATTCGTAGCCTATCTTGTTTTTGTCTTCCTCATTAGTTTTGATTGTGTACACTGTATTTGATACTACCTAGGATAGTAGTTTTTACACAAATCTCATTTTTTACCCTTTGTTTTCTTTAGACACCATTTCTACAGCTTGAACATTGTTTAGAAACAGTGTTATATCAGTTTAAAAAATCAATCTGAGAATTTAATAATTATGCTTTAATTTTTAAACTGTACTACAAAATCCATGGTAACCATTTTTACCTCCTGTTTAGTCTGGCTTGTTTTACCTACAGATGCTGCCCAGTGCCAGTTAAATGGAGAAGATGTAGATTTTGAGAAGGTGAATGAAACAAGTGCATCCTTGCGGCGCAAAGAGGGCATTTTGACATGTCCTGCACCAGGAGATCCAAGTGATTATACAGAGTGCTGTTGGGATGCTCGTTTTCAGTGTTGTCCTGTTCAGTCACCTCCTCCAGTTGACGATCAGTAAGTTTTACTTTCAAGATATCTCGTTTACATCCAAATACCTCAAAGAAACAGGATGTTTACCACTATATTTATATGGGGTATCATTATTATTATTTGCCCTCATTTGTGTTTGCCTATTTAAGGTATTAAATAAGTATGATATAGTAAAGAAATACATTTGTTACATAAAAATGAAAGGGTGCATTTTAATGTAGTAACATTAAGACTACATAAACACACATAAGTTTAAGGTAAACCTCTTCTTCAGCAGGAGGGATTGTCACAGGGTTATATCACTGCATTGACTCAGTCACTGCAGTTTTGTAGTCTCCTGCTGATGGAGGCTAAAAAACTACAGTGATTTGGCTCTGTGACAGTCCCTCATAGAGAGAGAGAGAGGGGGGGGCAGTATCCCCAGTTTCTTTCTATCTTGTGTAGTCAGTTTACTATGTCTGAGTTACAAAGTGTTTCTGATTCAATCAGACACATTCTTCTGACACAGAAAGATACCTACTACTTTTTCCTTTACACAAGCATGTGGGTTTCATAAACGGTGCATACTTTCTGCAATTTGAATTGTCTGAGTATGGGTCCTTCCCAGACCTTGTCTGAAAGTGATGATGGGCAACAGTAATAGACAGCTGATGAAATTCAAAATTGCAGAATACTTTGTCTTCACATTTAGCCATCATATTGCAAACACTGACACCTGGTGGTGAAAAACATAACTGCTGGATGGTAGTCAATACAGAACAAAACTAAGAGAATTTCTACACCCATCTGTCAATCAATCATATTTGTATGCTTAATACTACACATGTAATGAATACACCAAAACCCAATAATCACTTGTAATACAGAAAGTATAGGGAGTATCTTGCAGTATTTCTTCATTCTTTGGGGAAGAAGGGGATTTAGGATAGGAATGAATAGCCAATAAAGGAAGCAGTGGTGTTGATATAGAAGAATAGGCAGGTTTCAGGAATTGAGATCAATCAGGGAAGTGTGTTAAATTGAGCACGTTTTGGCTGCTTGTTACCTGTAGAGATCAAATATGTCGATATTTTCATGAAGAATTCTTGATTACCCAAAATGGTAAATTTAATAAAATTATGTATTTTGCGAGTTGACTCGTGTCACAGCTGGATTATATACAGCTTGTGTAAAATATGATTTTCTTGTAATGTTGACTCCACATAAAACTGGTTAGTGGTGGGGCTCATCTAGGTAGGGCAGTGATATTAATTGAGTTGATTGAGATGGAAATTCCACTGGTACTAAGTCTAAGGCAAGGACTCTGTAGTCAGTGATTTGTAGTTGGTATTGAGCTTTGCAGATTTCACAACATTAGGAATACTTTAGTGACTTTTTGCAGATGAGTGAAGATAGTTTGAGATTGTGAGATATGCTAAATCATAAATTGAGCCAGTGTAGATGAGACTGGGGTTGGATCTACATTCTGAGATAACGACGTGGGCTATCGTATCTCAGGTATGAATCGGGTTGAATTTGAACCATGAAGAGAATGGATGAACATTGTTGATTTGGGCCATTGTCAATATGTCACTATTATCAGGCCCGCCGCTAGTTGTTTGAGCGCCCGCCCCCTGTCTAACTACAGCTAGCGGTGGATCTTGGAAATTTCCGAATCGGGTCAAAAAACTGAGAGATTGCCGCCCCTTCAAACATTATTTGCCGCCCCCATTGTTGCCATCCCGAGTGTCACCAGCCGCCTGAAGCAGCTGTTGAGCTAAAAAAAAAAAAGGTCGCTTGGTTCATAATACGCTGCAAATTTCGTCTCGGCAAACAATGGAGTGGCAATTATCGCGGGGCGGCGACTGTCGATCACTCGTTTTGCCGCCCCCCTCGACGTGCCGCCTGCGTGCGGTGCACGCTTTGCACGCCCGCTTACGGCGGCCCTGACTATTATGTAAGTTTATTAAAGAATTTATGAATTCAAAGAAATTGAGTTCCCTGCAGGTCACGGACATAAAAATACTGTTTTTTAATAATTGTTTTATATTATGCCCTTTATGAGAGATAGCCTGTTTAGCTGCACTGTGTTACAGGGGTGCTGGCAGTTTAAATTGTAATTCTTTCCTTGCTGGCGAAGGTGCATTCACTTTAACTGCACTCGTCGAGGTCTCTTGCAGGACCTAGTTCTTCTGTGGGGGAAGGTAAAGGACCAGCCAGATTGTCTCTTTATGAACTTTCAACTAGTATGCCTCAAGTTAAGAAAACCATCTGTTGTTCTGGCTGCCCAGAAAGCCATCCCCCCCCCCCCCCTACCCGCTTTAACCCTGCTATGGAATGAAGGTAATAATGGCAGCAGAAATTGCCACAGAATGAATACTTGGTCACTAATGATACATGGAAGTTACTTGCTTCTGACCTACAAATCACCAGGGTTGGAGTAAATCTCCTCCCTGGCTTTTAAAGAGGCCCAGAACAGTGTTAGAATTGTCGCAGTACAACAAGCTGTGTACCGCCGTTAATGTATTTATAAGAGTCTTTACTGATGTTTTAAATTCGCATCACGATTTTACCCCGGTATATAAGGATGGGTCTATGCAGGCTAACAGTGTAGGCTGTTCAGTAGTGTCCCCTCGAGCGACTTACAAGTACAAGCTGGATAGCAGGTGCAGCATTTACACTGCCGAATGCTACGCCATACTAAAGTCGCTCCAGCATATGAAGGTAAGAAATACATCATATGCTGTGATTCCCTCAGCTGCATTCAGGCGTTATTAACCATGTATCTAGCACATCGTCTAGTCCAGGACATCCAGGACGCCCACCTTTCCCTCCAATCTTCTGGAAAGGAGGTTTTATTCTGCTGGTTACCGGGCCAGGTGGGAATCAGGGGGAACGAGGCAGCTGATGACAAGGTCCGAATTGACTTTGATCCGGTCCCAAAGTCAGACCTTGCCTCGGTGGGGAAGAGATTTATCTTTGATATTTGGCAGAGGCAGTGGCTGGAAGTCTAGCACAATAAGCTCCGGCAGGTCAAACCGACCATTCAGCCGTGGAGCAGCTCCTTCCAGCGGGTGAGGAGGGACGAAGTTCTCCTTACTCACCTCCATATAGGGCACTGTCTTCTGACTCATGGTTTCCTTCTCCGCCGGGAGGACCCACCGGAATGTGATGCTTGTGGCGTACCTTTGACGGTACGCCACATTTTAACTGATTGTGTTTTATTTTTGGATTTAAGGGCAGACGTTGGACCAGCCAATGATCTGTCCCTTATTTTAGGTAATGTAAATGACAGCGTGGCGAAGGTTTTAAAATTTTGTTGTTTGGCCGATCTTGTGCCAAAAATTTTGGGCAGATCGGCCTAGTTCCAAAGAGTTGATAGGTGGCCTATTTACTCGTCTCCCAAGTTTTTAGTTCATTGTGGTAGTTTTACATTTTATAGCTGACTGGACCCTTTACAGCCAGCCAGTAGTTGAATGTACTTGTATTTTTATGGCCCGTTTACAGCCACTGTTTTAGTATTTTACTTTATTTTGGTGTTTGTTTGGCCTACCTTTTTACAGTCAGCCATGCAGATGGCATCTTTGTTTGCATCTTAGCATTTTTTAATTTCTGTCTGTGTGGCCGACCTCTTTACAGTTGGTCATGCAGACGGTAATTGTGCTCCATTTTAAGTCATGCTGTCATTTCAGTGTTTATTCAGGGCGCTAATAACCCAGTCGTTGACGCGCCCTAAAACAACACAACAACAACAACAACAAAAACAAAAACAACTGACATACAAAGGAAGTACTGCAGGCAATTAACACCGCTATAGGACAGGTCACGGTCTATGTCGTGCAACATTGCACCATGATTCCTTCTCTGATTGGTATGGATCAGACATTTAAGCATATTGAGGAAAATTGTCCTACCAGACGTTTGTGGTTGTGGTCTTTCTGCTTTCCACTTCATTACTGGCACCACAATCAAATGTGTAAAATCCCTCAACATCACTCTGTAGTGTTGTTCTACTTATTGTGTATGGAAAGTAAAAAAAAAAAAAAAAGTTATTGTGTTTTTTGTTTGTAACTGCAGTGATTTGGAGAGATGCGAGTCATTGAATGGGATTGCTCATTTTCGTGTCCTAGGAGGAGACCAACAGAATAGGAGGTTCCTTCATAACCTATCCTGTATATTCAATAAACATCACTAAATCACCTCATCATATTGAAAATTTTTGTACCCAATTTCTTAAATAGCATTTTCTCCACTAAATTGTTACAGAACTATGGCAGTACAAGTCCTAACATAGAACTCCGAGAACTGGGCAATAAATAGAACAAATAGGCTGCAGAAATGAAGCTTTTACCTTCAGCAGTGGTTGTAGCTTATTTAGACAAAGAATATGGGAAAAATATCAGATCAGAGCTAAATATATTCAGTTTAACAGATAGGTTATCTGAACTGAAGTATAATTAATTGGTCCTGTCACATAAAGAATGAATGGAGAAAGAATTCTAATTGGAGCACTACAATTTAATCAACAAGGTTAAACATCATTTGCCCTCTTGTAAAAAGTGGGATGATTCATAGTCTCAGTTGTATGTAACAGTCACTGGTAAATTTTAAGTACAAACAGGGGTAATTAGAAAAAATAAACTTCTGCATTTGCCTATATGGTAAGCAGCTTGGATTATACATGCTCCTAAAGTCAACTCAAATTTTTACACGTAATTGACATTTCCACAACCCTAAACACCTTCATGGGCAGAAAACAATGAGTTGACCAAGGGAGATAGAGAGGAAAGTTGACAGGAAGGGCCTGGCTCAAGTTGCAGCAAAGTGAGACCCAGATAAGGTCCCATGAGTTGTGAGCCCCTGGGGGATTCTGTAAACTCATAGAAACAACTGTATACAAAGCATTAAGTTCATTAATAAAAAAAAAGTGTCAGATAGTGTGACAGTGTACCTTTGCAGTTTCAGCGAGCTTTACGTGAAGTACCTTGTACATGATTTATTTTGCTATCTGCTTGTGACATAAGTTAGAACATTTTCTTAAATGTGACATTGTATGTTACTAAGACTGAAACCTGTTTAAGTTCAGAGCAGTGAAAGGCATGAAAGGTTCATTCAGTTTGTGTTTGAAGCTCACTTTTTATTGAAGAACCTAAATTAAACCCTTCTATTGATTTAAGGATCATGAAAGAATTTAGGTACCTGTGTTTTACTCATATGTTGTCCATAACAAAAGCATATGCTTATTTATTTCACATGGTTACATTTGCATAGTCACTTTTGGTACAGAGTAAATAAAGCAAACTCATATTAACTGAGAGCTAAATTACTTTCAGACATTATGATTTCGCTAACAAGACTGGTAAGCACACGCTCTACAATTATTCACCACTGATAGACTAGACCATCACCAAACACATAGACCAGTTTTGATTCACAATTAAACCTGGTTTTCTGGATTGTTGTATTTCACTGGATGCATTTTCATGTCAATTATAGATACTTATCTTAGTTAAACATTTTGCAGGTTATGATGTTACTAACCTTCTTTGTCTTCGTCATAAGAGCCATATATAAAGTACTTATTTATACTGCTTCTCCTCTCATTTCGTCACAGAATGCTACCTATAAGTTACTAACCTGGATTTCATAAAGGAAAAATAAACCTTAAAACCTCCCTTGGTTGTTTCACTCTTCTTTAATCAAACTCTGTTTCACTACTTGATATACTGAACATTAAATTTCACTTTTATAACATTAAATCTCCTGGTACACCAAGTTCAATAGTCTCTTCTGCTAATTTTTATGCACAGTCATAAGCCACTGTCCACAACAATACCGGTGAGGCCCTCATTTGTCTGCACTTGCCATCTTTTCTTTTCGTATTAACTCACAGATACTCTCTCCGCACTCACAGTTTACTGTTCAGAGATAATTCACATGCACACTGCCTTCGATATTCTAAATACAAAACTTTACAATAATTCTCATCAAATTCCTATAAACGGCAAAATATTACACAAAATTACACAAACCAAGAAACAAATAATAAAAAAGGAAAATATAATCAATTTTTTGTAAGTGTGAGGAGACTGTTTCTCCTTACAAGGTATTTATCAGTGCAAGTAAAAATATGTATGTAATAAAATAATTTTTAACACTGCTTATGAAATCATAGGCGTTAAATTAGAAATATGCGAAGCAAAATTCTTGATGCTGACAAAAATGTTGCCAACAGAATTAATGTACACTGACATGCTAAAAAGTCGTCAGGTACTTCTATAACATGTGTGACCTTTGTTTGTTTGGTTAAATGTGGCATGGACTCAACTACTCAGCAGAATTCCCTATTGGGGGGGGGGGGAAATCTGCAGCCATGCTATCTTGATAGATGCCCATAATAGTGTGATTGTGGTAAGTGCAAGACCATAAGAATGAACTGCTGTGTCAATAATAGCCCAAGTGACTGGTGGCCAAATCAGATGCTGGAATCGTCCAGAATGCCTCTTAAACCAGCCGTGCACAATCTGGGTCTGATGACATAGGATGTTTCTGTAGTGGTATTGTGCTTCATTATCAGGGCATTCAGAGTCTATATTGGGCTGTCAATCAAAACCAAGCTGCTGATTGTAGCAATGTCCTGTTGTGGACTAGTTCAATTTGACCAGAGGATCCAATCTATGCCAGTTAAACATTCCTAATGCCATTATACGAGGGTGAGTCAAATGAAAACCTTAAATTTGTAAAATTTCGCGCCGTTATCCTGTAAGTTGGTAAGAGTGCTACAAGCAGCATGCAGATTGGCCTGTAGGTAGCAGCATAGTGCGGATGCACAAATACCGTCGCAGTATCAGTAAAAAGATGGCTCTCCCCCTTGAGACTTGCACCAGGAAAGAACAGCATTCTGTTGTTCAGTTTTTGAGTAGTGAAGGTGTGAAACCTATTGAAATTCATCGAAGAATGAAGGTTCAGTACAGTGATGCATGTTTGTCACAGCAGCAAGTCTACGAATGGAGTAGGAAGTTCGCAAATAGTGTGACTTCAGTGGAAGATGCTCCTCGTCCAGGTCAGGCACAACGAGTTGTGACTCCACAGAACATTGCAGCAGTTGAATCCATAGTGATGGAAAACCGCCGAGTGACGCTGAATGACATTGCTCCATGTTTAGATTAGTCATGGTTTAGCACACCACATTGTGCATGATGTGCTCCAATTTCACAAAGTGTGTGCAAGATGGGTGCGACGGCAGCTGACTCCTGAAATGAGAGAATGACGTGTTGATGCTTGTGAAGAACTTCTTCGGCGCTTTGAATGAGAAGGTGATGGCTTCCTTGCAAGAATCGTTACTGGGGACGAAACCTGGGTTCACTTCCACCAACCAGAAACGAAGAGAGCGAGCAAGGAATGGCGCGATTCCTCATCACCAAAACCAAAGAAGTTTCAAACAGAACCATCAGCAGGGAAGGTTATGCTGACTCTCTTTTGGGATGAGAAAGGTGTCATTTTGGAGCATTACATGCCTAGAGGGACCATTGTCACCAGTGCATCATACACAGATCTCCTAAAAAATCATCTTCGACCTGCAATCAAATCAAAGCGACGTGGATTGCTGTCATCAGGTGTACTTTTGCAACATGACAATGCAAGGCTCCACACTGCCATTACAACAGTAGCAACAATCACAGACCTGCATTTTGAGTGTCTTCCTCATCCACCATACTCACCAGACCTTGTCCCAAGTGATTTCCATATGTTTGGACCACTCAAAGAAGCAATGGGAGTAAAGAAGTTCCATTCTGATGAAGAGGTACGCCACGCGGTCCATGAGTGGTTGCACGGACTACCAAAAGAATTTTTTTCGAAAGGAATTTATGCACTTTGTAAGCACTGGAGGACTTGCATTGAGTGTGGGGGAGATTATGTTGAAAAGCGATACAGCTTTGTACCACTTCTGCACAGTAAATAATATTTAAAAAAATATTTAAGGCTTTCATTTGACTCACCCTCGTATTACCACCTTGCTTTTCTGACCAGATAGATCCATAGACTAATGGGGTTTGCACCACAACCAAATCTAAATACTGGTGCGTACCAACTGATAACATGACTCATTATACCAAACTTCCTGCTTGCATCTACCTAGTGTCCAATGTTTGTGTCTGAGATCGTAGATGAGTGTGTCGATGCTGATGCTGTGCTGCGAGTAAAGGCACCCGGGTTTGTCTTCTGCTACAATATACTATCAGTACCAAATATTGCCACGTGGTCTGCACAAGTCTTAGGTGTGTCTGTCATTATCTGTGTTGGTCAGTTCAGTGTTAGACATTGTTTGTTAATTAAGTGGTTTTAGTGGCCCCTTTACAGCCAACAGTTTAGTGTTTTATTTATTTTGCTGTCTGTATGGCCGACATCTTAACAATTGGCCATTGAGACAGTAATTTTGTAAGTTTTTTGAACCACATTGCCAACTTGGCTGACGGGTTCTAATGACCATAATGTTGATGCACCCTAAAGGAACAACAACTGTCAGTCAGTTCACATTGTCATTTGTCTGGCATGAATGCATCTGTTCATCGGTTGCAGGTCTTGGTAATTGAGCCTACATTTCTCATCAGTGTGATGCCCTCTGTAGAAGATAATACAGTCCATGAGGTACTCTTTGTACTACACCCTTGACACTGGAACATGGAAACTGAAATTTTTCAGCCACTTCCGAAATGTGTCAAGTTCCAGTCATAGTTCCGTATTCAAACAATGTTAATTCTCATTGGTTAGCCATTATTTTAGTAAAGGTTTTACAAACTACCAGTTGATGGCACTGACAACCATCTTCTATTTATACCCTTTTGATGTTAAGCATGCTCTGCATCCTGTTATTCCACGATTTCTGGCATGTCTGTGTAAATAATAAAGAAAATTAACTTTTGAATCATCCAGTAAATTTTGGGGGTAAGGTACATTACATATATGAAGACTTTAGGAGATAAAAATTTGTGTGAAATCATTCTTAAAAATAACTTCTTGGTGATAGTCTCAATAGTAATCAAATTCACAGATTGATCTTCATAGACCTCTTGTAATGAAAGTGAGGAAATGTGATCACAAAGCTTTACTAACATTTTAAAGAATAAATGTGGGTTGTAGGTACCTGTTGACTGCTTTGTAGTCTTGGTTGTTGGTAGTTGTTTGTGAAACACACATATGGACAGAATTGTACTTTTTACACGAAAATGGGTTCTTTTTGCTCTCGTGGGTTATAAAGAAAAATCGGTGTGCTTATGCACAGTGGAAATATTGTGTTAAAGGTTTTCACTATTTAGCCTTTCAAGTTGTGTTTAGGAGGGAGTGTATCCTAGATGACTTATTTTGTCAAATGTTATTTTACAACCTTCTTAAAAGATTATAAAAAGATGGACCTTTTCCACGGTTTAAATTTTATTTCTGCTTTCACTTCTTTCTTGTTAGGCAGTTGCCTATATAACTGTTGACTCATCAAGTTGCTTGCCTGCAGTTTTTTTAAAAAAATTGTTGAAGTATTTTACCTCCTTCCACATTATTTCTCTTGAGTTCTGTTAGTACACGACTTTTCTCTTTTATCCAAGACTTGAATAAAAAAATGTCTCAGAAAATCAGTCCAATAAAATAATTGTTCATAATTCTAGAGAAGAGAGCCACATCAGTAGTGTCTGTAACAATTAGGAAACAGTGGGGTTGTAGAATTAATTCTTATGAATGTATTAATGGTTGCATATTGAACGTCAGAATTAAAATAGAGAGAGCATGTTTTAGATTATTGGGGGTATCCAACCCAGAAGAAGGATGATTGGAAGATATGCAGGGTTTCCGTGGTAAACTGCCACCAACAAAAATGCTGGTATAGCTACAGTAGGGTACCTAAATGATTGAGTTGGGAATGTGCCCGAGCTGGAAATATGTGAGCGCCGCAAGTTTTCCACACCGTAAACTCCTACCATGCTTCAACGACCTCCGTAGGGCATGGCGGTGGAACGTTATGTGCCTAGGAGAACGGGGATCTTGGCTTCATCGCCTGGATTGCGAGGACGGAACAAACCTCTATAAAAAAACCCTCAACCTCATGGTCGGACACGTGCCGAGGAGGTGGATGAGTGGTGAAGCAAACCACCCGCTAACGTGCGACCTCAGGGGCACCTGCGCACCCCTGTTGTATCAGCATTTCTTTATAACATGTTTTTGCTCGTGGGACCAAAATTCCTTCTCACAAACAAAAACAAAACCCCTGCGGTCCGGGTGTGCCGCAGGTTAAAAAAAATACACCCAGTTCCAACAAGCGGGCGAGGGTTGACAGCCTTCCTCTGGAACGAGACAGCAGTAACGGGAAGGTTTGTCTTATAGACAACGCCTTTTTGATCATGGCAAGAACAGAGGGGTCCTTTGACAAGGTCTCTCCGTTTTATATAAATAAAGGGTTGGAGGGAATAGTGGGAAGTTTAAAGAGTGTAAAAAAGCTAAGGAATGGGACCCTGCTTCTGGAAACATCTAACCACAAGCAGGCGGTTTCACTCCTTAAGTGTGAGAAGCTCGGGGAGTTCGCAGTGAAATGCGAACTCCATAAAACTAAACTCTAGCAAAGGAGTGATCACTTGCAGAGATTTAATAGATATAGAGTCCGAGGAACTCCTTAAGGAGTGGGGATCAGAAAATGTGGTTGAGGTTAGGCAGATCAAACGAAGGGTAAACAACAGTCTTGAGAAAACTACCACCTTCGTCCTGACATTCGACACTCCAACGTTGCCAAAGTCCATAAAAGCTGGATACCTACATCTAAATGTTCACCCGTATGTTCCGAACCCGATACGCTGCTTTAAGTGCCAGCGGTTCGGGCATACGACGGCGAACTGTAAAGGCAACGCCACTTGTGGGAAATGTGGAAAATCGGCGCGTGAACCGGGTGCAAGTTGCACCCTCCTACAGGTGTGCATTAACTGCTCCGGGTCACATCCAGCCTGGAGCAGGGAGTGTTGAGTGTACCTTGAAGAAAAGAAGGTACAGGAGTTGAAGACTAAGGAAAGAATATCCTTTGGCGATGCGAAGAAATGGTTTAAGGCGCTGGCGCCACCGGTTTTCGCCACTAGCTTCGCCAAAACAATGTCAACTCCCGTCAGGAAGGAGAGCGTTGCTACGCAGACGTCCAACGTAGACACAGGCACGAGCACGACATGCTCGTGCCAGTGCAAATGTAGTGCGCAGCCCATTAAGGTCCTAACACCAAGGACCGCGGTCGTCGGTAGTAACGCTCCTGCTCACTCGATCACTATAGCAGCAGGTTCAGCAAGTCCACCAGCCATCCGCTACAGTAGCTGCAGCCGTGGGTGCCTCTGCAACAGCAGAAGCAGCACCCATAGCAGAAGCATCATCTTCTGTAAATGTAGCTACGGCAGCGCCATCTGCCAGTAGCGGATGGCAGTTATTGCAGAAAGTTCGGGGTCCGAAGTTTAAACACATAGACCCCTCAATGTTCGTGAAGTCCCCTTCCGCTTCACCCCATAGATCACCAACTGGGAGGGAGAAGGGGAGAAGGCCTCGGCGGAGGAATCGTTCGCTATCCGAGGCCTTACCACAACAAGAATCGTCTTCGGACCCCGAAGATGATGTAATGCTGGTGGACGAACCTGGTTCCGTTCCTCAGCAATCACCAAAGGAAGACCCACCCGAACCGGGGGGGGGGGGGTTTAAATAGGTAAAATGGCTCCCATACTTCAGTGGAACGTAAACAGCTTTCAGGCTCACAAAGAGGAAGTTCACCTCTTAGCACGGTCTAATCCATTGTGTCTCTGTCTTCAGGAGACACATTTTAGACCTTTACACCAACCTGTGCTAAGAGGGTATGAGATCTATAGAAAGGACCATAGCGAGGGTGATCGAGCGAAGGGGGGAGTGGCTGTGTTTGTCCGAAACACTGTCCACTCTGAACCTATTGCTCTAACCTCTGATCTACAAGCAGTTGCGGTGAAAATACACAGTCCAATCCAACTGACCGTATGCTCTGTCTATCTGCCACCCAGTGTCAGTCGGCTACGATGACCTGGTTGGCATTATACGACAACTCACTCGGCCCTTTCTCCTTTTGGGAGATTTCAACGCCCACAGTGCGTTGTGGGTTTCCACCACCGATTGCCCCCAGGGGCCGAGTGGTTGTTAGATTGATAGAGCAGGAGGAAATTTGTATCCTGAATACAGGGCAAATGACTCATTTCACCACTGCTACCTTCTGCCATTGACCTTTCCTTCTGTTCCCCATCAATTGCGGACTCCGTGCAGTGGGATGTGGATCACGACCTACATGGTAGCGACCACTTCCCTATTTGGATGCACGTCGAGTGTGAATGTGGAAGAGGAAATAACCGACGCAAATGGAACGTCAGTTGTGCAGATTGGCAGCTCTACTGCCGTTCTGTACAACTGCAACCCTGTGGCAGTATACAGGAGAAGGTGAATCACTTGACAGAAGTGATTCACCGCGCAGCTGACGTTTCTATGCTGAAGAGCTTCCGAACGCTGCGAAGGACGCCCGTCCCCTGGTGGAACGATGAATGTCGTTCCGCCATCCAGGGTCGCCGACGGGCGTTGCGTCGTTTTAGGTTGTGCCCAACATCTGACAACCTAGCAGCGTTCCGTATTGCCAAAGTTAAGGCGCGTTGAGTTATTAAGGAGAGCAAGAAGAGGTCATGGCAGAACTTTGTGAGCACTATGAATCGTTCCACACCTTCGTCGAAAGTATGGGAGTCCATTCGCCGTATATCTGGAAGGTACTCCTGCCCACCAGTATCTGGGTTACTGGATCACGGACGTATAATTACTGACGAACGAAGCATAGCACAGCTGATGGCGGAGAACTTCGCCTCCATCACTTCGTCTGCTAACTTTGACCCTCGGTTTCAGCGACGAAGAGTCGCTGCCGAGAGGCGCCCGCTGTGCTTCGATTCGTCGAATACAGAGGCCTACAACTGCCCATTTACATCTTGGGAGCTGGAGTCAGCGTTAAACAGTGCTAACGACACTGCTGAAGGGCCTGATCTGATCCAGTATCAGATGCTGAGGCATCTCAGTAAGGATGCTAAAAAGTACCTTCTAGATATTTTTAACGATATTTGGACCGGAGGACACTTCCCCGACTCGTGGAAAGAAGCAACATTAATTCCCATTTTAAAACCTGGCAAAGACAAATTGTTGCCAGGTAGTTATCGTAGTATTTCCTTGACTAGCTGCGTGGGAAAGACACTGGAGAGGATGGTGAATCGCCACCTCGTCTGGTGTCTTGAATCCCGTAATCTTCTGAGCCGCTTTCAGTGTGGATTCAGGAAGTTCCGTTCCACCTTGGACAACCTGATCCTCCTGGAGGCGGCAATACAGGATGCGTTCATCCACAGCCAACACCTCGTGGGTGTTTTTTTTCGATATTGAAAAGGCCTACGATACTACCTGGCGACATGTTATTTTAAAACAGTTACATGAATGGGGTTTTAGGGGTAACCTACGCCGTTTTTCTGGTCGTTGCTTCCGGTACCGAGTCGGTAGTGAAGTGTCTGATCTTTTTATTCAGGAAAACGGTGTTCCTCAGGGGTCAGTTTTAAGCGTGACGCTCTTCGCCATTGCTATAAATAGCATTGTAGCCTGTGACATACGGTCATTTTATGATGCACCATTTTTTTTATAAATTAAGAAATTATTATTTTCTATACTTGGAATAATTATGGTAAAGAAATAATTAATGATTTGTAAAATTTATAGCAACGAGTATTCCACAGACGATATATATAAATTGTATGTCGTTAGAATAATAGAAATGTCTTAGTTTTTTTTTTTATTAGTATTAGTATCTTTGATTGTTTGGTTGAAAAAAAAAAAAAAAAAAAAAGAGAAAGGAGAAGAAAAAAGATTGTTAACTAAAAACTTAATGTGTGAATTTGTAATAATTATAATTGAATTGAACCTTAAATATAATTAAAAAGAATTGCTACAAGGTATATACACCTGGTGTATTTATTTAAAAAGTAACTAGGAGGTTACATATTGGCTACTGCTGCCAGAATCTTACTGGAATCTTCTGATGTGATGATGCAATTAGTTATCGTAGAGAAAAGTCTAAGAAACAGTATGCAGTACCGCATACGTCAACTACTGAAATAACGGAAAACGGAGGTAAACGGAACTTCTGATATGTCAACTCTGGTACGTAGCAAAGAAGCGACTACGGAACAGTGACGCAGTAGGCAGGTACTAATTTGTTCCTTGTTTTGGTCCGGGCGTCAACGTGCAACTACTAGAAGGATTGGCAGTTAAAGTGGAAAGTCGATTGATAATTAGGTTTGCTATACTGAAATTAAAAAAACAGAAACTGAACGTCTGTTTAAATTGTTGAGTTCAATTTTGATTAAGAAACAGAGAGTTTTGTGGATTCAAACTGAATTAAAGTCAAATGGTAATGGAAGTATAGTAAAAAAAAAAAAAAAAAAAAAAAAAAAAAACCAATCATCAAGTAATAGAATTATTGTAAAAGAATTACAGTAAAATGTCTAATGTAGAATTAGGCGTCTGTGGAAAACTCGTAATTTAAAAGAAGTAAAAGAAAGGCATTAACCAAAAAGGGGGGAAATTTATGATTTGTTGTAGATGTATGTGCATGTCTGATTTAATTTCAGCACTGTTTCCGAGTGGGTTTGTTCTGTTGTGCATTTTTGTTATGCAATACAGAATTCTCAAAGAGTTTAGTAAATGAATTTGGTGTTCTTGGTCTCTCTTGTTGAATTAAGTGGAAATATTAACGGCATTGCAAACAGATTTTAACCATTGCTGTCTATTGTGCATTTTGATAGAGCAGTCATTGTAGTGTGTTAGCAGACTGATTAATTCCCCTTTATAATTTTTTTTGGTGCGGGTTACGATAAAAAAATTTAGATGTGGCAAACAATTGCACCACTTTAGTTAGAATGAATATTCAAAGTGATTTGGAAGATCCGAGTAATATGTCGGGTTGGCAAACGGACAGTACGGGTGTTATTAGTTTTAATATTGGGGATGCGAACAATGGTAGGCATGTTCAGATTGAGAATACTAGCAGTCCCAATGTTAATGTCGATCAAAAGGGGGTTGATGAATATTTTGAAAATAGCAGTATTAACAATAATGACCAGAATAGCGGGTTAAGTAACGAAAGTAATATTAATGTGGAGAGAGAAAATTATGAAAGTAGAACGATCTCACCAGAATTATGTCAAACATCAAACACTCGAGAAAGGAGTGGTGATACCCAAATAATAATGTCCCTTTTAATGCAAATGAAAACAGAAATTATGTCAAATCATGAAAAAACCATTCAGAAGATCGCTTTGAGTCAAAAGAAGACAGAAGAAGGATTGCAAGTTATGAGGAATGAACTAAATAAAATTCGGGAGAATTGGAAGCAAGAAGTGGAAGTTAAATTAAACAACTGGAAAGACGACGAAGTATCACAGTTGGCTAAAATCGATCTGTGTGAGGATAGTTGTAGAAAGGAGGAAGTTGAGTTTAAAAAAAATTCAAGTGGCGGAGAAAAACAGTCTAGCAGAAGATATGTTCACAGATGAAGAATTAGATAGGAGTAGTACAGGGCTGCCGTTAGATGTTTACGTAAGTGAAGAAGATATGTCACGCAGCGATAGTGTAGAATATGAAGAGGAAAATGAAGAAAATGACGGAGATTAAATGAGAATATTTTATATAAGATGTTTCGAAGAAGAAATGAATAATGCAAGTGTATCTCAAAGAAGAACACTTGATGATATAATAAATGGTAGCCATAGTAAAATGAACGTATCTACAAAGCAAGATAATATCAACTTGACGTATCTTGAATGCAACAAGGTAGGAGAGGGCAAGGAATTTTTAGTCCAAGGCACAAAGCCGGATAGCCAGCATCGATTTGAAATGAAATTTTTAAAGTATGGGAGAGAACAATTAATGAAATTGTGCCTTTTCAGGGTAGTGGTAGGATTTGTTTATAAGCTTCTAACCATATTTAGTGTTGGCAAAGACGTTTTATTTCCAAAAAGACAGTTGGTTTTTGAGTATGAGTTTGCAAGGGTAGATTGGAAACGCAGAAAGAAGCATTTTCATTAACTTTGAGGGGCGAGTGTACTCGCTACATCGTACTACGTACAAATTTATTTTTTGGTAAGGGGGTCTAAATGCATAGTCCACTCGAATTGCAAATATTTTAAGTTTTATTCCAGTCAAGTTTTCATTGATGTTAATTTTCTTACTTAACAGCAACAAGATTCTTTGTATCTTTGTTAGCGAAAATAAATGAATGAATGAGTGCTGTAAAAAAATTAAACTAGTTTATAAAAGCATGAGAATTATAAAAATGTATCTCATAAAGTTTGGGGGAAAGCAAATTTTAGAGACAATTTTTGAGCGGAGGGATATGTCCGGTAACAACGTTACCTGACTATTTTTTTTAAGGAATGTAGTGGACCTAAAATTGTATAAATGTAAATGAACAATGAAGTGAGAGTGTTTAATGGTCAGCATAAACTGATAAACAATTTTAGTAATGAACGACCTGACAAAAGACAGTGAGATTTATGATTATTAATTATTTTATGTTGTGTTACTGGATGGTGTGTTGTGGGTGAATAATTTTGCTGATGGTTTGGACATTATTACAGTGCAAGCACATTGTAAAATAATGTGTAATGAACATGTTAGCAAAGAAATGAGAATGGAGTGTGATATTGGTACATTTCGGCAAATAAATGTTGTGCTGTGGTAATAGAAAAGTAGTTTACACCATTAATTATGCCTCGATGTGGGGGCATATTGTGACATACGGTCATTTTATGATGCACCAATTTTTTAAATATAAATTAAGAAATTATTATTTTCTATACTTGGAATAATTATGGTAAAGAAATAATTAATGATTTGTAAAATTTATAGTAACGAGTATTCCACAGACGGTATATATAAATTGTATGTCGTTAGAATAATATAAATGTCTTAGTTTTTTTTTTTTTTATTAGTATTAGTATTAGTATCTTTGATAGTTTGGTTGAAAAAAAGAAAAGAAAAGAGAAAGGAGAAGAAAAAAGATTTTTAACTATAAACTTAATGTGTGAATTTGTAATAATTGAATTGTAAAAAGAATTGCTACAAGGTATATACACCTGGTGTATTAATTTAAAAAGTAACAAGGAGGTTACAAGCCATAATAAGGAGTCCCATACGGTACTCCTTATATGTGGACGACTTTTTAATTTTTATTGCACTGTCCAGCCTGAGAAGCGCCGAGCGGCAGCTGCAACTCACGCTGAACAAGCTGGATGAATGGTCAGTGCACACCGGTTTTCGTTTCTCTGCCGGGAAAACCCGGTGTGTACTTTTTAGTCGTAGCAGAAACCTTTTATCAAAGCCCCGACTTACCTTGAGGAACACCATTTTACGTTTTACTGAAACAGTTCGGTTTCTGGGCCTCATTTTAGACAACAGGTTAACTTGGCTACCACATCTCAAAGATGTGCCCCGCAGGGGCCTGGTACGCAAGTGCCAGGTACGGGTTTGGCGAACCCGCGGTGCCCGAACTGGAAACTTGTGAGCGCCGCAAGTTTCCCACACCGTAAACTCCTACCATGCTTCAACGACCACCGCAGGGCGTGGCGGTGGAACGTTGTGTGCCTAGGAGAACGGGGATCTTGGCTTCATCGCCCGGATCGCGAGGATGGTAAAAATCTCTATAAAAAACCCCTCAACCTCAAGGTCGGATACGTGCCGAGGAGGTGCATGGGTGAGAGGCAGATCACTCGCTAACGTACAACCTCAGGGGCACCTGCGCACCCATGTTGTATTAGCGCTTCTTTTTAAAATGGTTTAACTCGTGGGACCAAAATGAAGCCTCACAAAAAAAACCACAGACCCCTGCGGCCCGGGTGTGTCACAGGCAAATAAAAATACACCCAATACGAAGAAGCGGGCCAGGGTTGATAGCCCCCCCGCCTCTGAGGGACACCGTAACGGGAAAGAATGTTCGATTTCGAACGCTTTCGTTATCATGCAGAGGGTGGAGGGGACATTTGAAAAAGTGTCCCCGTTTTATATTAATAAGGGTTTAGAAGGGTTAGTTGGCACCCTGAAATCAATTAAAAAGCTGAGGAATGGGACGCTGCTGCTGGAAACATCCACCAGTAGGCAGGCTTCCCAGCTCCTTAACTGCGAGAAGCTCGGGGAGTTCGCCGTTAAAAGCGAACTCCACAAATCCTTGAATCGATCAAAAGGCGTAGTGACCTGCCGGGATATTATGGATTTAGCAACCGAGGAACTGGTTAAGGAGTGGGAAGATCAGCAAGTGGTCGAGGTGCGTCAGATTACACGGAGGGTAAATGGCAGTCTTGAAAAGACTGCCACCTTCGTCCTGACGTTTGACACTCCAGTGTTGCCCAAGTGTATAAAAGCTGGCTACATCAACCTGAACGTCCGTCCGTATGTTCCGGACCCAATGCGCTGCTTCCAGTGCCAGAGGTTCGGACATACGACGGCGTCATGCAAGGGCAACCCCACCTGTGGTAGATGCGGCAAGGGGGCACATGAGCCAGGGTGTCAGTTGCACGCTCCCACAGGTGTGCGTCACTGCTCTGGGTCGCACCCTGCCTGGAGTAGAGAGTGTCAAGTGTATCTTGAGGAGCGCAAGATACAGGAGTTGAAGACCAAAGAGCGGATACCTTATGTAGAGGCAAAGAAGAAGGCGAAAGCGCTCGCCGCTCCAATTTTTGGAACAAGCTTTGCCAAGATGGTCAGGAAAGAAAGTGTTGCTACGCAGACATCCTTTGCAGACATGGGCACAAGCACAGTGTGCTCATGTCAATGCAAGTGTGGTGCAAAATCCACCAAGGTCATCACACCAAAGACCGCGGATGTCGCTAGCAACACTTCTGCAGCCTCGACAAATCCAGCAGCAGTAACAAAGACCCCACCAGCAGTCAAGTTAATAGCACCTCCTATTCCACCGCGTGCTATTGAAATGGTAGCGATACCATTAGCTAGCGGTGGAAATAGAGGTGACCAGAAGATCAGAGGTCCCAAGTTTCGACAGACTGATCCGACCCAGTTTGTCAAGTCCCCTTCTTCGTCCCCTCCCAGACTGTCAATCAGTAGGGAGAGTAAGGGGAAGAAGAAGAAGAAGAAGAAGAAGAAGAAAAGAACGACGAGGAATTTGAGGAGTCCTCTGGGTCGGAGATGTCTGTCTCCGCTTCCGGGCAGGAAGAAACGGAAATGCTGGTGGACGAGTCTGGTCCCGTTCCTCAGCAGGAAATGACCGAAGACCCACCCGAACCGGGGCGGGTGAGGTTAAATAGGTAAGGATGGCTCCCATACTTCAGTGGAACATCAATGGATTTACAGCTCACAAAGAGGAGTTACACCTCTTAGCACGGTCTGATCCTTTGTGTCTCTGTCTGCAAGAGACACATTTCAGACCATCACACCAACCTGTGCTAAGAGGATATGATGTGTACCGTAAGGACGATACCGAGGGTGATCGAGCGAAGGGCGGAGTGGCCGTGTTTGTTCGGAACACTGTCCACTCCGAACCTGTTGCTCTCACCTCTCATCTACAAGCAGTAGCGGTGAAAATACACGGTCCTATCCAACTGACCGTATGCTCTATCTATCTGCCACCCAGTTTGTCCGTCGACTACGACGACCTGGTTGGCATTACACGACAACTCACTCGGCCCTTTCTCCTTTTGGGAGATTTCAACGCCCACAGTGCGGTGTGGGGTTCCACCACCGAATTGCCCCAGGGGCCGAGTGGTTGGTAGATTGATAGAGCAGGAGGAAATTTGTATCCTAAATACAGGGCAAATGACTCATTTCACCGCTGCTACCGGTACGATCCTCTGCCATCGACCTTTCTTTGTGCTCTGCCTTCAATTGCGGACTCCGTGCAGTGGGAAGTGGACCGCGACCTTCACGGAAGCGACCACTTCCCCATATGGATGCACTTAGGTTCCGAGATTAGAGGAGTGAACGCCCGGCGCAAATGGAACGTCAGTAAAGCGGACTGGCAGCTTTTCTGCCGTTCTGTTGTCCTGGAACCACGTGACAACATAGAGGAGAAGGTGAGTCACTTAGCAGAAGTGATTCACCAGGCTGCTGACGTTTCTATGCCCAAAAGCTCCGGACCGCTGCGAAGGACGCCCGTCCCCTGGTGGAGCGACGAATGTCGCTACGCTATTCAGGGTCGTAGACGGGCGCTGCGGCATTTTAGGTTGCACCCAACATCTGACAACCTAGCAGCGTTCCGTATAGCAAGAGCTAAGGCGCGCCGGGTGATTAAGGAGAGCAAACAAAGGTCATGGCAGAACTTTGTGAGCACTATAAATCGTTCCACACCTTCGTCAAAAGTATGGGAGTCCATCCGCCGTATATCCGGAAGGTACTCCCGCCCACCAGTATCTGGATTACTGGATCACGGACGTGTAATTACCGACGAACGAAGCATAGCGCAGCTGATGGCGGAGAACTTCTCGCCACGTCACATCATCCACCAACTTTTGACCCTTCGGTTTCCAGCAGGCGTAAGATTCGCTGCCGAGAGGTGCGCCTGCTGTGCTTCGATTCGTCGAATACAGAGGCCTACAACTGCCCATTTACATCTTGGGAGCTGGAGTCAGTGCTGAAACAGCGCCAACGACACTGCTCCAGGTCCTGATTAGATCCAAGTACCAGATGCTGAGGCATCTTAGTAAAGATGCTAAAGAGTACCTTCTAGATATTTTTAACGTTATATTGGACCGGATGGACACTTCCCCGACTCGTGGAAAGAAGCAACGCTCATCCCTATTTTAAAACCTGGAAAAGACAAATTGTTGCCAGGTAGTTATCGTAGTATTGCCTTGACAAGCTGCGTGGGGAAGACACTGGAGAGGATGGTGAATCACCGCCTCGTCTGGTGTCTTGAATCCCGGAATCTGCTGGGCCGCTTTCAGTGTGGGTTCAGGAAGTCCCGTTCCACCCTGGACAACCTGATCCTGCTGGAAGCGGCCATTCAGGATGCTTTCATTCGCAGCCAACACCTTGTGGGTGTCTTTTTTGACATTGAGAAGGCCTACGATACTACCTGGCGGCATGTTATTTTAAAACAATTACATGACTGGGGTTTTAGGGGTAACCTGCCCCGTTTTTTAAAATCATTTTTATCTGGTCGTTGCTTCCGGTACCGAGTCGGTAGTGAAGTGTCTGATCTTTTTATTCAGGAAAACGGTGTTCCTCAGGGATCTGTTTTAAGTGTGACCCTTTTTGCAATTGCTATAAATAGCATAGCATCCATTATAAGGAGTCCTATAGGGTACTCCTTATATGTGGATGATTTTTAATCTTTATTGCATCATCCAGCCTGAGAAGCGCTGAGCGGCAGTTGCAGCTCACGCTGAACAGGCTGGATGAATGGTCTGTGCACACCGGTTTTCGTTTCTCTGCCGAGAAAACCCGTGTGTACTTTTTAGTCGTAGTAGGACTCTTTTACCAGAGCCTCACCTTACCTTGAGGAACACCGATTTACGTTTTTACTGACACTGTTCGGTTTCTGGGCCTCATTTTAGACACTAGGCTAACCTGGCTACCACATCTCAAAGATGTTAAAGCCAGGGCCTCAAAAGCTCTTAATATTTTAAAATGCCTGTGTGGCAGGTCGTGGGGTGCTGATCGCTCCTGCCTGTTACAATTTTACAGAGCCTTTGTACGATCGCGGCTGGAATACGGTTGTATCGTGTATGGTTCGGCACGGGACAGCTATTGGATAGTGTCCACCATGCTGGAATTCGGCTCGCCATGGGTGCATATCGCACCAGCCCTATTGTCAGTATATGTGCTGACTCGGGCGAGCCGCCGCTTACCATCCGCCGGCAACCCTCATGGTGCGACACTACCTGCAGGTTGCCATAACACCTGGCAGTCCCGTGTACGACATAGTTGTACATCCCAACTACGAGCGGCTCTATACCAACCGGCATAGAGCCACTAAACCGTTCAGCTACCGTACAAAGGCTATTTTAGAACAATACGGATTCGAGCATCCTTCTTTTTATCACCAGGGTTGGAGTAAATCTCCTCCCTGGCTTTTAAAGAGGCCCAGAACAATTTTAGATCTGTCCCGGCATAACAAACTGTTAACCGCTAACAGTGTTTTTATTAATATTTTTACTGATATTTTAAATCAATATCACAGTTTTACCCCGGTGTATACGGATGGGTCTAAGCAGGCTAACAGTGTAGGGTGTTCAGTAGTGTTCCCTCGAGCGACTTATAAATATAAGTTGGGATAGCAGGTGCAGTGTTTACACTGCGGAGTGCTATGCCTTGCTAAAGTCGCTCCAGCATATGAAGGCACGGCGTGATATGAAGTACCTCATATGCTGTGATTCCCTCAGTTGTATTCAGGCGTTAGCAACAATGTACCCAGCAGACCGTCTAGTCCAGGACATCCAGGACGCCCTCCTTCCCTTCAGTCTCTGTGGGAAGGAGGTCGTATTCTGCTGGGTACCCGGCCATGTGGGAATCAGGGGGAACGAGGCAGCTGATGAAGCTGCCAAGTTAGCCTGTGACAAGGTCAGAATTGACTTTGAACCGGTCCCAAAGTCTGACCTTGCCTCGGCGGCGAAGAGATTTGTTTTTGATGTTTGGCAGAGGCAGTGGCTGGAAGTTGAGCATAATAAGCTCCGGCTGGTCAAACCGACCGTTCAGCCGTGGAGCAGCTCCTTCCAGCGGGCGAGGAGGGATGATGTTCTCCTTACTCGCCTTCGTAATAGGGCACTGTCCTCTTGACGCACAGCTTTCTTCTCCGCCGAGAGGACCCTACAGGAATGTGATACCTGTGGCGTACCTATGACGGTGCGCCACATTTTAGTTGATTGTGTTGCATTTTTAGAGTTGAGGGCGGACGTTGGCCTTGCCAACGATCTGGCCCTTATTTTAAACAATGAGACCAGCAGTGTGGCGAGTGTTTTAAAATTTTGTGTATTGGCCGGTCTAGTGCCTAAAATTTTAGGCAGATCGGCCTAGTTTTTAGATGGACGGGTGGTCCCTATACAGCCACCCTTCCATGTGCATTGTTTTTAAATTTTATGTTTTTAAATTCCTTTTCGCTGGCCACTATACAGCCGGCGAGAGATGTAGTGTTTTTAATTATTTTGTGACCCTGTATGGCCCCTTTACAGCCATTCAGGTGGTGCACGGTCTTGTGTTCTGGTGGCCCCTTTTCTAAGCCACATTTTGTATTTGTAAATTATTTTATTTGCTGTCTGTATGGTCGACCCCTTTACAGTCGACCATGCAGACAGTATTTTAGCACTTTCTTAAGCCACAATTTAGGCAGGTAATTGTTAGGGCGCTAATGACCCCGCTGTCGACGCGCCCTAACAACAACAACAACACAACAACAACGAGATTAGAGGATCGAGCGCCCGGTGCAAATGGAACGTCAGTAAAGCAGACTGGCAGCTTTTCTGCCGTTCTGTTGTCCTGGAACCACGTGACAACATCGAGGAGAAGGTGAGTCACTTAGCAGAAGTGATTCACCAGGCTGCTGACGTTTCTATGCCCAAAAGCGGAACGCTGCGAAGGACGCCCGTCCCCTGGTGGAGCGACGAATGTCGCTACGCTATTCAGGGTCGTAGACGGGCGCTGCGGCATTTTAGGTTGCACCCAACATCTGACAACCTAGCAGCGTTCCGTATAGCAAGAGCTAAGGCGCGCCGGGTGATTAGGAGAGCAAACAAAGGTCATGCAGAACTTTGTGAGCAGTATTAATCGTTCACACCTTCGTCAAAAGTATGGGAGTCCATCCGCCGTATATCCGGAAGGTACTCCCGCCCACCAGTATCTGGATTACTGGATCACGGACGTGTAATTACCGACGAACGAAGCATAGCGCAGCTGATGGCGGAGAACTTCTCCGCCGTCCATCGTCCGCCAACTTTGACCCTCGGTTTCAGCGGCGAAGAGTCGCTGCCGAGAGGCGCCCGCTGTGCTTCGATTCGTCGAATACAGACCTACAACTGCCCATTTACATCCTGGGAGCTGGAGTCAGCGCTAAACAGCGCAAACGACACTGCTCAAGGGCCGGATCAGATCCAGTACCAGATGCTGAGGCATCTTAGTAAAGATGCTAAAGAGTACCTTCTGGATATTTTTAATGATATTTGGACCGGTGGACACTTCCCGATCGTGAAAGAAGAAGCAACGCTCATCCCTATTTTAAAACTGGAAAAGACAAATTGTTGCCAGGTAGTTATCGTAGTATTGCCTTGACAAGCTGCGTGGGGAAGACACTGGAGAGGATGGTCAATCGCCGCCTCGTCTGGTGTCTTGAATCCCGGAATCTGCTGAGCCGCTTTCAGTGTGGGTTCAGGAAGTCCCGTTCCACCCTGGACAACCTGATCCTGCGGAAGCGGCCATTCAGGATGCTTTCATTCGCAGCCGGACACCTTGTGGGTGTCTTTTTTGACATTGAGAAGGCCTACGATACTACCTGGCGGCATGTTATTTTAAAACAATTACATGACTGGGGTTTCGGGGAAACCTGCCCCGTTTTTTAAAATCATTTTTATCTGGACGTTGCTTCCGGTACCGAGTCGGTAGTGAAGTGTCTGATCTTTTTATTCAGGAAAACGGTGTTCCTCAGGGATCTGTTTTAAGTGTGACCCTTTTTGCAATTGCTATAAATAGCATAGCATCCATTATAAGGAGTCCTATAGGGTATCCTTATATGTGGATGATTTTTAATCTTTATTGCATCATCCAGCCTCAGAAGCGCTGAGCGGCAGTTGCAGCTCACGCTGAACAGGCTGGATGAATGGTCTGTGCACACCGGTTTTCGTTCTCTGCCGAGAAAACCCGGTGTGTACTTTTTAGTCGTAGTAGGACTCTTTACCAGAGCCTCACCTTACCTTGAGGAACACCGTTTTACGTTTACTGACACTGTTCGGTTTCTGGGCCTCATTTAGACACTAGGCTAACCTGGCTGCCACATCTTAAAGATGTGAAAGCCAGGGCCTCTAAAGCTCTTAATGTTTTAAAATGTCTGTGTGGCAGGTCATGGGGCGCTGATCGCTCCTGCCTGCTAAAGTTTTACAGAGCCTTTGTACGGTCGCGGCTGGAATACGGTTGATTGTGTATGGTTCGGCACGGGACAGCTATCTCCGTATAGGATAGTGTCCACCATGCTGGAATTCGGCTCGCCACGGGTGCATATCGCACTAGTCCTCTTGTCAGCATTTGTGCTGACTCGGGCGAGCCGCCGCTTACCATCCGCAGGCAACTCCTCATGGTGCGACATACCTGCACGTTTGCCATAACACCTGGCAGTCCCGTGCACGACATAGTGCTCCATCCCAACTACGAGCGGCTCTATACCAACCGGTATAGAGCCACTAAACCGTTCAGCTACCGTACAAAGGCTATTTTAGATCAATACGGATTAGAGCTTCCCTCATTTTATCACCAGGGTTGGAGTAAATCTCCTCCCTGGCTTTTAGAGAGGCCCAGAATTTTAGACCTGTCTCGGTACAACAAAGTTTGTACCGCTGACAGTGTTTTTAATAATGTTTTTAGAGACGTTCTAAATGAGCATCACACTTTTACCCCGGTGTATACGGATGGGTCTAAGCAGGCTAAACGGAGTGGCTGCTCCGTCGTGTTCCCTCGAGCGACTACACATATAAAACTTGACGGCAGGTGCTGCTTTTTTACTGCCGAGTGCTACGCCGTGTGAAGTCGCTCCAGCATATGAAAGTAAATCGCGAAAAGTGTTTCATCATATGCTGTGATTCCCTGATCTGTGTTCAGGCCATAGGAAATATGTATCCAGCAGATCGTCTAGTCCAGGAATCCAGGACGCCCTCCTTTTCTCCAATCTCGTGGAAAGGAGGTATATTCTGCTGTGTACCGGGCCATGGGAATCAGGGGAACGAGGCAGCTGATGTAGGTGCCAAGTTAGCCTGCGACAAGGTCATAACCGACTTGACCGGTCCCAAAGCAGACCTTGCCTCGGCGGCGAAGAGATTTGTTTTGATGTTTGGCAGAGGCAGTGGCTGGAAGTTGAGCATAATAAGCTCCGGCTTGTCAAACCGACCGTTCAGCCGTGGAGCAGCTCTTCCAGCGGGCGAGGAGGGATGAGGTTCTCCTTACTCGCCTCCGTATAGGGCACTGTCCTCTCACGCACAGCTTTCTTCTCCGCCGGGAGGACCCACCGGAATGTGATGCGTGTGGCGTACCTCTGTCTGTACGCCACATTTTAACTGATTGTTTTATTTTCTGATTAAGGGCAGACGTTGGCCTAGCCAACGATCTGACACTTATTTTAAGTAATGCAGTGTGCAAAAGTTTTAAAATTCTGTGTATTAGCGGTCTGGTCCCAAAAATTTTGGGCAGACCGCCATAAGTTTTAAGATGGATGGGGGCCCCTCTACAGCTCCCGTCCATGTGTATTGCTTTTACTTTTTATATTGTAATAATTCCCATCTCCTGCCATTATACAGCCAGTGAGGTGGGAATGGTTTTTAATTCGTTTTTAAACCTGTTCGACGCTGGTGGCATTGTTACAGCCACGTCGTGTTTTGGTTTTATTTGGTTAGCTGTCTGTATGGCCGACCCCTCTACAGTCGGCCATGAGACAGTTATATTCCCAAATAGCCACACTGTTAAGCCGGTTGTTGCTAGGGCGCTAATGACCCGTCGTCGACGCGCCCCTAAGCCCTAATAACAACAACAACAACATTAACCCTGTATAATGTTCAACCAGGTGCGTTCGCACCTATGCGTCTTGACGTCCATTAGGCATCTTGGCTATGCCCGTGTTTACATATAGTACATTATTATTCTAGATCGTACCTACTCTAGGACTCACACTGGGTGAGTCAAATATGACTTGTGATCAGTTGATAAACACTGTCCACACGCCACTTTCAC
>CM061921.1:141071919-141203397 GCA_031002005.1 Vandiemenella viatica
GCACCGTGATAGTGTTCGGCGCTGATACGGGGTTAGCTGGTTCAATTTTTTTTTTTTTTTTTTTTTTTTTTTTTTTTTTACTTTTTCTACCCAAATCTGGGTGCCCGGACGGGGATTCCAACCCGCGTCCTCCCGAATGCGAGGCCAGAACGTTAACTGTTCACCCAAGACGCTCGGTAGCTGGTTCCAGTCCTTGTGGTGGAAGAAATTTTCACCTTCGAACCCGACGCCGATAGATCATCTGTAGTATCCTCTGGCTCGACCTTAACTGGAGATAACCAAAACTTACGGTCAACATAAACACGTAATAACCTCCTATCATAAGCATTGTCTGTTATGACGTCATAATTTGAGATTAAAATAATTGGACCTTTCCACTTTATAGTTTTTGAACTGGAGAACTTTACACTAGTAGGAAAAGGAGCCCCTTCAAATAATCTTTTTAGTTCCATATCGTATTTTCTCCACCTATCATAGTAAAATTCCTCAAAAACAATTGCCTTATATCGTTCT
Organism: Vandiemenella viatica; assembly: GCA_031002005.1. NCBI lineage: Eukaryota > Metazoa > Arthropoda > Insecta > Orthoptera > Morabidae > Vandiemenella > Vandiemenella viatica. The sequence continues at coordinate 141,072,433 of CM061921.1, forward strand.
TTCAAGGTTTGAAATGCGAAATCAGATGGAGTTGGCTCAAATATAGCATTTTTGTTACGACTATAATAATAATAATAATAATAATAAAAAATGTAAACCACAGAACTTTTCCCTAAAACAGAAAGACCCCACAATTATAATACTCTATTAAAACCATGTTTCAATCCTTCATTCCACCATGTAACAACTTCTCCAGTACAGTTCGCATAACATAAATCCATAGGTCTAAATCTAATAAAACTCGTCTACTTGGCCTAATAAGATGCGTGATACTCTGCTATAAAACGGTAAGAATTATGATGATTAACCACAAAAGGATCATCACATTCAAATGATGGCGTGCGTTTTGCCCATTTCCTAAGCCTAAGATTAAAAGAAAACATTCTTTCAGGAACATTGAAAATACAATCAACATCCTCTTTCGTACAATATGTAACACAAGATTTCATAGAACGGCATGGCTGAAGATGAAATGAATGATACATTGTCCTCAAATAAGAATTTAAGTCAGCCAACATTACGTCAATGGCATATCTTATAAAACAATGAACTTGGGAATACCGTCGATGCACACATGACCACTCAACAGCAATAACGTAAGACATAACTTCTACAAACATATTGAATATATCAAGAAAATCTGTTCTTATCTCATGATAATATTCGTCAATAGGGATAGTGGCGAAAAACAATTTACCTTGCTTACGCCTGTCACGGAGGCTGAGCCAGGATAACCGACGCTGTTGATGGCAATTCTTCCATTGGATGGGGACGTTAAGCCTTGCGGCCCTCTGGTGTCTTTCAGAGAAGGTTTGAATGGACCAGACCCGGATTTCACCTTCTCCCTTCTTTTTTCTCTCATCCACAACACAAACAACAGTCTCCACTTAACACACACACAATCATAGTCATCCACACTTACAAACACTGTCACACTGGGAAACCACCGTAGTTCATCTTCTCAGACGTTGCCATGGGGGGGGGGGGGGGGTAATCATCATCACGTGGTAACCACCTACGCTCGAACACGGGGAATTCGTTCATAAGAAGAAAGACGCGATGTTACTACTATGTCCAGATACATACTAACTGACAAGGGTGTGAGGTGTTAGCCCATTATTGTCAGTTTGCTACTAAACAGGAAAATTCTTCAATGGTAGATCTGACATCAAAATGGAGGCTGTACGTCTACAAACTCTTTTCTAAGACCTAATGTTTGTCTGGCTGGCAAAATACTGCTCACCACTTTAGCATAGCTGCACGACAAGATTATCATGACCAGCCGTCAGAAAAAACACGATGGGAGCGGTCCATGACTCAGCTGGGCAAGGCAAAGTATTTATAAAGTTGAGAATTTCTCTTCGACTAAGCGTCAGAGAGGATTTTTATGAATTAAAAAAATATATATATTAAACAAGTCAAGTCTTAAATGTGAATTTACCATGCTATTCCCATTTAATGTTTCAATGAGATCGTTATTTCGTAATATAATAATAATTCCGTGTGGTCGTAAAGACCTGTTGACAGGGTTTCCATTGGCTGCGCATTCCGCCCCTGTCGTAGCCGCCCTAACCTAGCCCGGCAATCCTGCCGGGTACAGGGGACCTACAGTTTAACGTGGAATCCGAACCACGGAAGCGTTCTGGCGTACTTTACATTACACAGCAAGCTGTGTGCCTCTAACGACCACGCTGTCTACGAGGCATAAAGCCCAAGCAAAAAAATTGAGGATTTATTGTCATCATTTGCGCATGTCATTAAAATACCATTTCTAGGTCAGTTCACCTCGTGAGGATGAATGTTATTGGTTAGATATTATTTCTATTATAGATGGTATAAGTTTCGACATTGGTTATTTTTTAAATTATATTCCGTATTTGCTATGTGAGGTATCGCACAGGATTACCTAATATTGGTTATGAATATTTCTATGTATGCCACGGCTGTGGTAGTCGAGCGCTGGTCGGGCTACATGCTACAGTGCCCCTATTGTTCGCGAAACAGCCAGCTATTTCCAGTGACCGAATTTTACGAGTGCTACAGTATTAAACTGCTAGTGCCTCCCTAGATGATTAGCGATTTTGGCGTCTCAGGAACTACTACCACAGACATTGCTTTGTATGTTTGCTATTATTATTGAGAAATCTAAGGATGGCAGCAAAACGCCGGAATAATAATCCTTAAATATGAAGAAAAGGTATATTTTCAAGTGGCAGTAATGACTCTGAAATAGAAATTTCTGAGGATCACAACACAGACGAGATCAAAAACTAACTATATGCGAGGCTAGAGCGTTACGGCTCACCAATCAAGTTCGGTTCAAGTAAACGGTTCCCCTTTGATGATATAGAGAAGTGGAAACGATTGTGTAAACATAAATTACAGGACTAAAGTTTACAGATGAGAACTGACAGTGAATAACAGTTTTTACATACTAAGAGACCAGAAGGAAGAGGAAAATGTTACCAAGAATGAAGACATCCCACCTAAAAATACGGCAATCAAAAAAGTTCACAGCACATAGAGGCCTAAATTTCCATCAGTAGTTATTATCACGGTGAATGACTACGTTCCGTTCAAAAAACACTTAAAGGATAACCTTGAAGGTAGGCTGAAAGTCACTGTCGAGAGTGAATATATAAAATATTTATATATTTGATATCTATATATTTAAGAAATATTATTTATAACTGGCACTTGCCCACAACTTCGTTTGCGTGGTGTGTTGGATCATCTACTCACCACCCTCTTATATCAAAATGATCAAGAACATTGTAATCCACGACCCTTATAGGTCAATCAACGTATCTTTTTTGCATGAAAGTAGTCTACAATAAGCCGTAATTTCATTCCTCCAAATAATTCGACTGAAAGAACAAGGAACTAGAAGGAATTCTTCCTTGGTCTTTTGAAGGAAGCATCCCGGCTTTCACCTGGAGTGATTTGGGGAAACCATGGAAAACCCAAATCTGGATTCCCGGACGGGGATTCGAACCCGCGTCCTCCCGAATGCGAGGCCAAAGCGTTAACTGCTCACCCACCACACTCGGTGGGTGAGAGAACTAACCTAAATTTAAATGGGTCCCAATTGAGGACACTTTTATTTTAATTCCGTAGCTTTTTTTCATCACATCACAATAAAACATACATTATTGTACTCATGGTAACACGGGCCATAAGGCGGCTACACACGAGCAATTTCAGTCCCAATCAGCATGGCAATCACATAGTGCTTCCCTCCACACATCATAATTTCGCTCCCAATTTTAGTTTACATTGTGATCGCACGATTGCTAGTTGCAAGTGCTTAATGGCTCCTTTTATGTCAAAGCAACAAAAAGTAGACTTCGTTTTAACAATAACCTGTACTACAGTTTGTACTGAGAGAAAAATGAGATACTTGTCGAAGACATGGATTTCATTAAGAAAAAAACCATCTTACATGAATATTTTAAGAAGCCTAGAGTCAGAAAATTTTAAAAAATTTCTGAGAGTAGATTCTGAAAGTTTTGCAGAGATACTCCGCTTAGTGACACCTTATATATGTAAAAATACGCTAATGCGTGAAAGTATAAGCGCCAGAGAACAATTAGTCATTACTTTGGAATTTTTGGAAAGTAGACAAACCTATGAAGATATTAAATTTAGTTCGCCGATTTCGCCACAAAAGCTTTCAGACATCATAACTGAAACATGGTGGGCTATCTACAAATGTCTAAAACACTACATTCTGGAAGAATAGTGAAATGGAACGCATCATCACGCAAGCTGTGGTGTACGAAGCGAATTTGTGGAATTCCTTAGGGGACTAGCGAGGAATGCTACCGAACCCTCCCCACTATCCAACCCGGCTAATGGTTTCTGGGAAGCGATTTGAGGGGTTTACGGACACTTCAAGCTGAGCGGTCGGGGAGAGAGGTGCAGAGTGTGAAAAGAGGCAAATCTGGTGACCGCGCGGCTACAGCCGGATGATTGTGTTTTGGCCGGCCATCCTGCTGGTCGCCGACCAGGTCCAGCCAACGCAACGACCGACCTACGCCAGAGAAGTCGAAGCAGCCACATCTCCTGACGTCTCACCACACCAGTGCGGTAAAGTGCAGTGCAATCGGCGAACAATATATTTACATCACCCACTCTGTGACGGCCCTAGAGAGAACAATCGTCTCATGTTTCACTAAGATCATTGCAGTTCAGGACTTCTCCCATTTCATCGTGTATCATAATTTCAACAGTCTAACCACAATTTCAGTTTATTTAATAATTTCAATGTTATAGTTTGGTTAAGATTTTAAAATAATTTTGTTTGCGAATAATAATTCTTTGAATGTTTTAAGGTCTTTCCATTTGAATAGTATACTTGCCATTATGCCAATAATGCTAAATAAAAGAATAAACCTTTAATCCAAAGGCCCTTGAATGATTAATAAAAGTGACGTTAAATGTGGCATTACAATAGGAAGACTGCAAGTGGTAATTCCTGGTCCTATTCCTTGTAAATCTCGAGCAAAACTCTAAATCTTTCTTCCGCATTTTGCGTTTTATGTAGTCTTTGTCACACAATTGGGGTATATTCTTATAAATTTATAAAATATTCGTCCATACCTCTTTCTCTTTAAACATTTTTAACAACACGTACGACTAATGGCATGAAACGCACTCGCTCCCTGCTTCAAGCCGAATGAGCTGAAATTGTCCCAATCTTGTTACAAACGTCTCAATTTGCTCCCTGTCTGCAGGGACAATCTGTGAATTGTTTGCCGGGCTCTGCCGATCTCCCGATATCGTGAGCAGCACACCGTTTGTCTACTCACGCGGCGATCTACAGGGCTCCTGCTGATTGGGACCCAATTGTGTCTGTAACCGCTTATAGGCGTAGCCAGGGTAGGGCGTCGCTTGCCCCACCCTGGCTTCATCCCTCATATAGCCGAGCGAAAAATAGATGAAAACTCCCACTTTTAATACTTAATTTAATTTTTGAAATTGACGCAAGGCGCATTAGGTCACGGTCAGAGTGGATGCGTACTGTGACAAGTTGGCGGTCGTACGCACTCGTGCGTTTTCATCTGAGTTTAAAAAAAAAAAAAAAAAAAAAAAAAAAAAAAAAAAAAAAAAAAAAAAAGCACCGCAAAATAGTTCACTACGGTCATAGTGGAAGTGAGTCACTCGTGCATTTACATTGGAAGCAAGGCTGTTTGGTTTTTCTACGTAGTCGTACGAGTGAAATGGATATTATGATATAGATAAGTAAATTTCTAGTTTGTGATAGAAAACCTTGTTGGATCACACGTCAAAAGATCACCTTAACCGTGCTGTGACGTTTCAAGTAAATTTTTGCAAAATTTACTTCTTTTCAAGTTTCTATGTGCCTACTTCTCTATTTGCTAACGTGAATAAATTTAACCAACATTAAAGAACTTTAACAAATCGTTGAATCTAATAAACTAATAATTTCCAGTAATTTTCACTTATTCTGTCAGAAATTAGTACTTTATATTAAATAAGGTATCTATTCAATAAATATTAATTTTTAATGTATGAACGAAGGCTTTCCCGTCGTGTCGCTGAAATATAATCTTCGCGGGTTCGCTGCCGGATTGTGTCGAAGAAAGACGAGCTTTCGGCTACGTACTCTGCCGCTATCTTCAGGTCTGATCACTGGTGCCAACACGTCTTATATAGCCTAGCGCCCCTACCACAACCAGGAACACGTTTGGCACTGGATCCATCGTTCTTGTGATCTTAACGCTGAAACACCTACGTTGCAGTACAAATACTGTGTATCTTCTTGTTTATCACCACCACCATCGAATAACAATCTTCTTGATTTAGGTTTTCTGCACTTGGTGGTTTTCTTTCTATCATTCTTTCTTGTTTTTGTCTTTTTATAATTTTTTTGTTAGTTTTTTGCAGCTTCAACTTAATTTTTTGTATGGATGTCAACAACTGCACAGAACCTTAGTTTCGGCTGTTGCTTTTGTGTTTTCCTACTGCTGTTACAGGAGGCGCTGGAACAACGTCCTTTCGGGTTCATATGAAAAAAAGCTTCCGACCGTTGAAATACCTCCCCATCAACTTTGTAATACAACAACTTTGAAACAAAAGTAATTTCGCTGATTTTGTTTTTTATTATTATTAACATATTCACTCGAGCTTCAAATGATAACAAAGCATCGAAGTACAGTAAATCGGGAATATTAAGAATTCGAAAGGAACAAACCACCGCCACCTTGGCCACCTTGACCGCAGTGACGCCTATACACGAACGTAGGTAGTTCTACTTTACCAATGCAACAAAACAATGCGATCGTTCAATCGGGAATTTGTAGCCAAAATACCACACTTACAAAACAATTTCGGTCAAAAGCGGTACATCACCAGCTTTCTTAATATTAAATACATAAACTCAGCACTTACCAGATATCAGGATGATCAAAAACCACAAATATTTTAATAGTTTCGAGAGATGACACGCTAATCGAATCAGACTTCTCAAGGTAACACGGAGGTCCTTGGGCTATGGTTGGAGTTGCTGCAGGCGGGGGTTCCCCGAGCTTGCGCTGATACACCCCCTCAAGACTTTACCCACCACCCGGCTACACCCTGGACCAATAGGTCAGTCTCTCTGAAGAACTACCCTCCCCATTGTCGGGGGGGGGGGGGGGGGCGAGGTCGGACTCCTCCCGAAGGAGGAAGCGCTTTTAGCCGCTGAGAATGGTGCCCTGCACCCGCGGGGATCGCGTGCAGTCAGCGCCGCCGTGGGCAGGAACGAAGACATAGCCCCTGCCATTAATCAGCTTCCGTATAGTGTAACGAATGTGCGTTGAGCATTGCCACCCAGGACCCGGATGGTTGGCCCGTACACTACCGAGGTTCTGTGACCAGCTCTCTGAGTCATTCTAGCCCTTGTGTCAGGAAGTAGTAGGCTGCTGCTCGGAGAACAGTACCGTACAGCACGAGGGAATATAGTGTCTGGTCAAATTGAGCATCGAAGCTTTCACTTATAACTTCCCTCTCAGAGCTCTCCCCAAACACCCGCCACCTAGCATCCGCCCCCACTGCGGATGGTGAGGCAAGGCACGTTTCACCACCCATTAAGGGTCCCCACGGGAACGACGCGGACGCAACGCCCACCTCGAACCAGGCCGAAGATCCTCCAAAACCTGGAAATATAGCTTAAGCATCTCTGCTAGTCCTACGCGCGCCTCTCCCCACCCGCCTTCTCACGGAGACCAGACGAAAGCCATAGCGACCGAGCACAGTACAGGACTGCCTTGGCACACGTTCCCCCGCACTCGACTGACAGCAAAGCGTCAATGACGGGGCACAGGTTTCCGCACTATGGGGCACGCTCCTAGCGCACGTTCCACCGCACAACCGGCACACCGGGAATGGCCGCCAATGATGAGCACGGCTTCTCGCACACTCGTCCAAGCTTCGCAGAGCTCAAGGGTATTGCTGCCCCACTCAGGTCAGACCCATGCACTACCAATCCATACTTGTACAGTAAAGAGGATCTCTTATGACAGCAAGAGATATTGCACACCGGCGGCAGGGAGCACTACTTATCCTGATCACCGAAACCACGCACCGCAGCAACAGTCACACCCGACATGCCGGAGACTTATGCCCCGTTTACATGATTCGAGTTGACTGGAACGAGTGTACTGTCTTCCTGCGCGCGCAGCACTGGATAGTCCACTCACCTCGTGTCAACAGGTACAATACGACAGTTGACTGAGGATAGTGGAATCGGTTCACAACCAACTTTTGGAATGCGAGTTCAACAATCAAGATGGCGACAATTATCAAGTCGCGTTAGCGGAGTGAAGCAGAGGCATTAAAATCTTTAGAACTACATGAAAGTGAGGAAATTCCATGGAATTTTAAGAATAAAATTTATAAGAACAGGCATTTTCGAGACTCTGCTATCAAAAAATTGCTTCATAGCGGTGTCATTTTTTATGTATCGGAAAAAATATTTCACAATAGCTCTTCAAATTGAGATACAGTTAGCATATTTTCACTTGCGACTTTATTTTTCTTTAAAAGACGCTGAGGCATTTAAAGAGCATTTCTTTTTAATATCCACTCTTTTAACGTTTTGTTTTATTATTCTTCATATCATTCAACATTATAATAAACAAGTTAGCTACGATGTTAATTCCTTTTTGTAATATTGACATACTATTTTCAATAAGATCACAATATAGGAGTAGTCAACTGTCCTCACAGTGGACAGTTCACTGTCTTCTAATTATTACTAGCACGCTAGTCCACTCTCTTACCCCCACCACCGACTGTCCGGCCAACTGTTGTTCCAGTCAACTCGCATCATGTAAACGCGGCCGTAGGCCATGGACGGACACTTCAACTGTGCTCGTTGCCTACCGGTAACTTACGTCACCTCTCTGCACCCAAGGTCCTACTGCCGAACGCAACAGAAGATTGGAATGTCCCTCCTTCTCCGCTCCATCAGTCTTACTGCCAAGGCAGGGCCGGATTAAGACAGCGTGAGGTCACACATCTAGCCTAGGTGCGGCCCCCCCCCCCCCCCAGGAAGCGCGAGGCCCCCTAGAAGGTGCGAGGCCCGTAGCAGTTGCTACCTCTGCTACGTGGTTAATCCGGTACTGTGCCAAGGGCGTTGGTCCTGAGTTCATTGCCGGCGGGACGGGATATCACTCCTGTGACTGCTTTGCACCCAGTCTTTCTCAAGCAGGCACTTCGACTCCCGGTACCGAAATAGTACATACCGGCGGCAAGGAGTACCAATCCCCTGACCACTGACCCTATTAGCAATCACTTGCGAGAACTAGAAGTGGCCATCACTGTTGTCAGATAACGCCAGTTAACGGGTGCCATACGATGTCTGCCCTCCCCTCCAGCAAGGTCGCGTCACCTCTCAGCACCAAAGGCCGGAGCGGTAGAAGAAGTGAAGAGACCCCCTTCTACAAGACCAGGGCGTTGGCACTGAGTGCACTGCCGGCGGCATGGGGCACCGCTCCCGTAACTGCGGTCTTCTTCAACCGAGCGCTGTGACTCCCGGCACCGTGGTAGGTGGCTGGCGGCAGCGGCAACCAATTCCATCTGATCACCGGCATCCACCTCCGCAGCAACCATACTGAGAATGGGATATGACCACCAGCTCAACAGCGAGACACCGGCTTATCGGCACCGTGTGTTTCCGTTCTGCAAGGTCGCACCACCTCCTTGAACCCCGACTGACTCACAATCTGAAGACAGCAGCGCCGGCATAACTGGAGCATCAGAACAGTATGCATCTCGGCAGCGAGGGGCATCACATCCCTGACACCATGTTCATGACGTATACTGCCGGTATCGCGTCTGATTGTTACCGAAGGCAGAGGATGCACCTCCTCCCTGATCTCCTTCGCGCTACCATAGCAGTTGGAGACTCGATACCTTGTACCCGCCTGGCAGCGTTAACATAATGGTTTCCACCCTACAAGTGGCCACAATCGCATTCGCCTAGCTCAGGGGTTAATCTCCCACTGGCATGAACCGAGGAGATCCAATATAAACTGACCACACAGAAAATGAAGTGGGCTTGGTCGGGTACCCCGGGAGTTTGAACACCCGTAACTGGCCCCGAGGGGGGTGCTCGAAGGACATGATCACAGATGTTTGGTCCACCAACCTGGTTGGGGCTTTATGTGATACCTGGGCTGGAGCCCTTCACTCATCATCCCGACCACACCATCCTATCGTACTACTTCACTACACCCCCACCGTGGGATTGGGCATTTCCAAATCATCTGCCGTTGTTTTCCACCACTTCAGCAGAGATGGTGGGGCATAGCACTTTTTGCCATCCTTTAAGAGTGCCCACAGGGAATGACATGGATGAAGCATCACCATGAACCAAGATGAAGACTGTACCAAAGAGGGCATTGAGTGCGATGGCCCATCTCTTGGTCCACAAAATGCCCACGGCCACTTTGCTTGCCATGGCCACTTTGCTCCGCCCTCCCCTACTAATGGGGAAGTATAACAATCTCTCTACAAAACATGAAACTATGTTCTGTGTGTGATAAATGTATGTTTAGTTTGTGAAATATGTAGTTTATGAGGCAGAAATAGAAGACTATCCCGGTAACTGCCTTGATGGCTGCGGAAAACCGCCTAACAATCGCAGTCAGTATGGTGGGTGTGCAGCGGCGAGGGCTCATGGCCGGTGCGCGGCGGCGAGGGCTCATGGCCGGTACGTGGCAGCGAGGACTCATGCCCAGTTCGGTTGTACCTTCACCCCTCTAATGTGCAGCTCCTCAGTCTATGGGGTAGATGGTAGTAATAATAATATCAATTTAGTTTGGTATTATTTACCAGGAAAATGCATTTAATGTTATCTTTCACTATATGTATCAAAAATGAAAAGATAATCATCAGTTTAGTATAACATGGAATATAGATTATCGAGCATTTCCAAATAAAATCCAAACAATAGGGGTATTAGTCTGAGAAAATTTTGAGATTCATATGACCAATTGTGTTGTCATTAAAAATGCTTTGCACCAAGACATCAATATCTGTAAAAGATATTTAAAATATAGCAAGTATTTAAATGCTCAAAGGACATATTTTTTAATTAGACACAATATAACATTGAAAATTACTGTCCAAACTTTTTGATTCCATTTTGTCCTCATTCTCCAAATTATTCATCTGAGTGAACATAAGATGTAAAAGTAATGGCATTGTTTTTCACAAAGCAGATAACCAATTACAAGTATCTATATTGCACTGCTGATTCATACAGCTGCCTTGACAGTGTAACATGTAAGCAACAATTACATTTTCAGTTCAGAACAATTTGATATCTTCAGCAATAAAAAGCTTTTTGAAACCATATTTTTTTTATCTTGAATTTGTTATTAATGCAGTGTTAATTCTGCCTACTCCACTCTGCGTGCTCTCATCCCAACGGAGCCCCGAGATCGTAAACTGTCACGAATTGAAACATTACGACTTGCTACGAGCTATATAGCACACCTAAGAAGGCTCATCAGAGAAAGTAAGTGGACTCCAACCTTATTTTTCTCCACAAATGAACAAGGTTCAGATGTACTATACAAATATCTAATTATGCTGATAACATAACTGTGATACTGTTATTTGATATTGTATACTGCAAGAATGGTGACTTAAATCCTCTCTTTTTCAGCCAACAGGTACCACTAATTGTATGAGTTGCTGTCTGCCTTAACTGCATGTGCTAATGCTTTCAGGCTAAAGTGTGGAAACAGTTATTCACTTAAAAAATTACAAGTAAATGTAAAGACAAATGTTTAAAACATGAAATTCTCTCCTATTAAAAATTACCTACTTGTTACTCCCCCTCTTTGACAAATTCAGTTACAAAATTCCAGATTAATTCAGAAAATGGATATAGGTGAGTGGGGCAGGAACAAGATCCAGAGAAGACAGAAACAGGAGAAAAATAGAAATGAAGCACGTGGACTGATAAACAGGATTATTTAAAAAAATTGAATCAAAAAGTATTCTTGAAACATATTTTGATTATAGAAACAGCCTCAAGTTTAATAATAATGTCAAATTCATATCATGTAATTTATTACATGATTCCACACAGAAGTAATACCCTAAAACACTGCTAGTAGAAGGACCAGACAACTAAATTAGATCCTCACTTAAACATTGATACTCTACAAGTAATCACTTACCAGTCCCATTTCCTCTACCCTCAGGGAAACATTATGCACACCTTTTAAATTAGGCCTAGTGAAATAATATTAAATAATCACAAAACCTAGTAGTTCCAGTTATCTAATTCCACCCATATTTACTATCTTCCTTAACATCAGTACTTTATAATTTCAGAAACTTAGTACTACAGCTCACTACCCTAACGGAAACTTCAGAGACAGCCTTTTTTTAGCATTGTCTTCTGCATTTCCATAAGTCATGTAATTGCAAACAACAATGTCATATAAATCAAAATTCCGTATAATCTATTAACCAACAACTGCGGAAGATGGCCTACAACCAGATTTGTAATGATGTCATGTCTCAAATGAACCCTTTGTAGCACTTCTGTAGGTAACTTCTATTGCATTCTCATAAGCAAATGTTTTATTTACTTGTCCTGAAATAGCATTTCTTGAAAACTTAACTACATTTATGATTTTTATTTGACTTCCAGTTCTAAACTGTCTTAACATCCTTATACCCACTTAGTTTCACAATTGCCCATATCTCTTCTTTCTAGATGGTAAGGAATGTACATCCAAAAGCCATCTAACATTTCTAATGTGTCATAACAACTTACTTCCAGTATGTGTTAATTAGTGATGTGCCGGATCGTTAAAAATGTATATCCGCGGATACGGATACAGATACAGATCATTATTGTCTAGATCCGCGAATACGGATACGGATCTCAACTTGGACCGACAGTGGAAAAGTTGTCAACTACGATATATTATCCACCAGCGTCCAGCTTACGCGAAGTGTTTTGACCTTGTACTGTGCATGTTTATGTTTATATTTTAGGATGACATAGGATTGCGTAGATTATATATGTTAAAAAGTTTTTTTGGGAAGTTGTAAGTTAAATTAAAATATAAACAATTTATACAAAAAAAGTATAGTATCGTAATATGGAAATATTTTACTATAGTAAATGATGAATCTCCTAAATACAAACTCTGTGAAGGAATGTATTCCAATGAATGTAAAACTTTCTTAAAAATTAATCTTCAGACGAAACACCCACAAAAATATGAGTTATTCTTAAAAGAAGACTCCACTAAGAAGATTGCCGGCGAACACATTCAGCAGGGAACGTCTTTAAAAATGGTAAAAAGAGAATTTAGAAAAACATTTTTAACGAATACATAGAAAAAGTCAAAATGTGGGATAGTAAAAATTATTTAAAACTATTTAATTGCAGAAATGATAGCTTTATCTGGATTACCTTCTCAACACGTAGAAGATTTTGGGTTCCGATGATTCCTGGATAATGTTATTGCAAATTATGTTCTAAAAGGCAGGAAATATTTTATGGAATTTATCTGCAGCGAACTTTAGGATCGAAATTAAAGACGTGTTGAAGGATTTTGAGAGAGTTTCCTTCACATCCTATATCTGGTAGAGTTTTTGGTAAGGTGTGTCATTGGTATCCAGAACATTACAAAAGATGTTATAAGGGAAAATATCGTTTTGAAAGCGGAGATGCTTGAGGAATGCCAAACGGGAGATTACATTTCTGAAATATTTCAACATATGTATGAAGGGTGGGGAATCCAAAACAAAATGTGCACTGCGTGTTAAGAGATGGAGAATCCAACATGAAGAGTTCCTGCACTTTATCTGACGTAGATAATATTGATTGTGCAGCACATCAGCTGCATCTGATTGTTAAAAAAAAGCTGTTAACAATAATAGTAAATAAATGGGTCGCACATATTTATCATCACCTGTAACAAGGGTTCCAAGTCAGCAGTTTTTCAGTGCAGCAGGAATAATTTATAATGCTCATCGTAATAGACTTTTGGGTGACAAAACTGCCAATTTACTCTTTTACAATTTACCAAACTTAATGTTAAATAGGCCTATAACATTTATTTTTTTAATTTTCTGTAAAAGTGATTATTTTTTCTGATGTAAACACTTTAGCAGTACCTTAAACATAATTTCAGCTAGCAAATCACAAAGAATAGAGGCCTGATCTCACAATAAAGATAGTTAAAATAATACCTTAAAACTTACTACAGTGGTAAGTTACCAGTTACCATTGGTAAACTAGTAAAATAAATATAAGAACGAAGACTTTTCCGGCGTACGACTGCAATGAAGTCTTCACGAGTGTACCGCTGGATTGTGTTGTGAAAACACGATATTTCGACGACTAGCTCCGCCATCTTCACAGATAGGGTATCTATGGGTCAGCCGACCTGTGCAGATGTCTCCACACCAGAAGAGGACGGCGGAGCTAGTCGTCGAAATATCGTGTTTTCACTACACAATCTGGCGGTACATCCGTGAAGACTTCATTGTAGTAAAATATATGTTTAAATAATAATTTTTGCAATATAAATGTGCCAGATATGAGATTTTAAGAAATATGAAGTAATTGGAATTGAAGTTAATAGTATTTCATAGCTAGATATCTTTAAAATGTTATATACATGCTTAGTGAAATTCTTTACAAAAGTTCCGTTAAAGATCCGCTAAAAAAGTAATGGATACAGATACAAATCTTTTTTCCCCTCGGATAACCGCGAATACGGATATGGATATCCGGCACATCATTAGTGTTAATGTTGACAGCCCACATTCATTTCATACCAAACATTTTTCTTCCCTAGCCTGGAGCAAAGCATAAAATCCATCAGTTATGAAACAGAAACTATTAAGACCTATGTACTGCATCACATCCCACCAATTATTATTAGACAATCACAATAGACTAACTGGGAATGACAACATTCTCCAACGTTAGCCCACATAACGTTGCCTCTGACATGGCTACTAATTTCTGCAGTACTGCCATGAAATTAAAGGCAATATCAAAAAATTCAGCCCTGAGAATGATTCATTATAATTAATAATCTTAGTAAATGCCCGGTCGTCAGCTACTAACTTGTTCAATCCATAAACACAAACTTCCTCCTAGAGTTCTTTCCCTTACAAAAAGCCACACTGTTAGACTATCACACTACCACTGAAGGCTACTATTCTACCAATGTATTCTGGTTGCTTCACCAACAGTGATCTATTAGTGTGAAGAAAATCTTTTTACAGAATACTGATCAACACAGTGCTTTCCATGACAGCATCAGATTTGATTAATTGTTTATATTGCCAAAATATTCCCAGAATGTAGCAGATCTTACCTTTAGGGGAAGTGATAACATCTTTCAGTGATCTTATTTGTAATTTTATTTCAGCATATTTACACCAATCACATCCCGTGGACATGTTACCTGGAGGAATCTGTCCAACAAAACCATTGTAAAACAAAATCAGAATAAATATTGTTAATAGAATGCAAGAGCATGAAATCATAATATTAAATTCAGATGCAAGCTGAATAACAGTGTTTCAATCAACAGTTAAGGAAACTTAAATGAAATGTAAAATTGAAGAGTATTGAAATTAATTTTTATCATATCTCATTTAAAAGATTGACATGTTTAATATCATTATATTATCTGTAACAGAAAAAGAAACTGCCATTCATAAGAGTTGAAGATAAAGCATGAGATCAGTTCACACAAATGTAAAATGATCACAAGGAAATACATGAAAACATGTTACAGTTTATGTGGATTCAGCAGTAAAATGATGTTTCTTTCTTTATGCCAAATAATATCACTAACCATCAAATTCACCTGAAGTTCGTTAATAATTTACACATTTGAAAATAGGAGCACACATCATTTAAATATTCATTTATGTGTCTATATATAATGTGAACTCATCTCAACTTATATATTTTTCATTTCATTCAACCCTGTTAAATCTGCCACCATGACCTAATCTTCTCTCTCATAACACATTATATGATAAGTTCTATATTTATAAAGGAGATACATCAAAATTTTCAAATGCTATTTTTCATATCAGGATGTTGTCAAATAATTATTATATCTTCTCTACTTTAAAGCTGTATTGTAATGCAAAACATTTGTTCTTAATCTTGCCATGTAATGTTCTCTTTATTTCTAAGACTGGAAAATCCAACATGTATTGATTGTGTGAAAATATTATCACAGTAACTAATTTTACACTCTAATTATGTTAGTCTTACTAATTGATACATAGAATTTAATGATTAATAAATTTTATTTTACTAATATAATACTGTATATACGGTAACTTATTTATTGCTAGTTTATAAAATTAGGTTAGCATTTTATTAGAAATATTAGTATTAAACATTAAATTGTTATACCTTAGTAAATCATATCAGGAACTGGAAAATTAGGGCGCATTATAACATAAGAAATTATGTTGAGTGAAATTATGGATCCATTGGGGAAAATTAAAAAAAAAAAAAAAAAATTCAAAGTAAATGTCCACATGAAAAGCTTCTAAACTGAGATTAAGTTCATATCATCTTTCAAATGGTCTAGCATATGAAATCAAGCTGCAAGATATTTCATCAACACATGTACATGTAACAATGATAATTTACTTGGTGGCTATTGCAGAATTTTCAGTGTTCTGGGAACTTTTGGAAAATCAACACTGTAAGTTCCTATAAGTAATTATGTTATGAACATGGGTGCCGGCAGGATTACTTTAAGGGAGATGTGTCTCTATCTTTTCTATGCAATATATATAACACTTATTATTTATTAATTAAGGATATTGAATTTATTGACAAGGTGTTGAAATTTGAACAACAATCTAAGGGCCTCAAGTTATTATTTCCCAGCGCACATGGTTATGATGTAAATACCAAACCACTGATTATGCTACAAAATTGACATAAAAAAGTGAAGTACAGTAGGGCTTCCTCAGAGATTGCAGTTTCCTAAGCAGATGGATGTTTACCAAGCAATAGCAGAATGTTTCCTAACACTTTTAGGAGGCAAACAACTCTTTACTGAAGGAGATATACAAATGTTTAGATATTGGAATAAGATTGAAACATTTGATAAGATGTTTTATTGCTAATAGTTCTTGGATATAATAACAAAAGTGATATATACAATGTATTTTATTCTCTTTTGTGCTGCATGAAAGTCTTTTAACAGAATTTTAATAAATTTTTGTTAACCATCCATCTTTCTTAAGAACAAAGAACAAGTCATAACTTAAATTTTACATGAAACAAGCTTAAGTATATTTTCCCCTTTCACCAGCATGAAATTCAGTGTGCTAGTTAGAATTTAGATACTGCTTTTACATACTAACAATCTGTGATGACCATATATATTTTCCGATCCAATTAATTAATATTTAATGATATTTTTAACACTTTCATAGCCATACTGCCACAATTCAACTTTGTTCTATTGAGAATACTGATGAAAAACATTATTTTAAAGGTTGCAGTGATCTACAATGTCATCACATGCCACAGGAGTCCAGCACAGAAACTTCCTATTCAATATGTACATTCTGCCTTGCACACATAAATGAAATGGTAAGCAAATATGACTCAGCTTTTATGCTGTGATGTCAGTTTCTAATTTGTTCTTAAGAAACAATGGATTACATCAGAATTTATGGTTTCCATAGATTAAGTATGCTCTAAACAACTTATTTATGCATCAATTCCTTGCATCTCAAATTCATCTCAGCAACCCAGGAGCAGGAATGGTGAAGAGTGACCAACATATAGGTTTATTACGATTATTCCAGAGATATGATTTTCACTGGTTTTTGCTGCTGGTGTAGAGCTTTGTAACTTCAATATGGCCACTGAAATGTGCTATACTCAACTTCCGGTTGCACTCTAGCACTGAGTTTACATGTACTATCGTCACTACAAGGCCCATTAAAAGCTGTTAAATCTTTGCGTCTACAGGTGTTCTGCGATTTCTGTGAAAAATAAGAGCCTCAGTTATCATGTTTTTTCCAAAGATAAAGACCAGTGAATGCGGTGGGTTATACAACTGTGGCAAGGAAAAACTCCATTGAAGTGGACCCGTGTGCATAGTTGTCATTTTGCTAAATCAGATTTTAATTCATCGCTTGACAGCTGTGGTTGCTTAATTTTCACACTTTCAAGTAATAGTATGAAATGATTTTATAAGCCTCATATGCGCCTCTGCTGGAAATCAATTATTTACGTTGAAGTTGTGATTAGATTACGGCAACATAGCCTTGATTTGCGATGGATTATTTACGTTTTTCTGCTACATTCTATGAGAAAATTAACTATAAAAATACTTTAGATCGACTGAAAATCTAGTTAACTGACAAAAAAGTATTAAATAGTTTGGTCAAAGTAATAGTTTTGACACATTTTTTTTTTTTTTTTTTTAAATGTGGGAGATGACAAAAATATGTTGCAGCTAAGATTTTTTTGGGAAGTTGAACAATCCATAATTTGAACATGATACACGAGCTGGAATGGGATTCTTTGCAAGACAGGAGGAGGATGAGGAGGGTGATGGGAATGTACAGGGTGTATACTGGCAATAAGGCATGGAAAGATATTGCAATAGGTATGAAAAGTAGTTCATGGAAGGGAAAAGATGACCATGACCACAAGCTAGCACTCCAGGCACAAGGGTGTGGGAAGATTTTCTTTTTCAGGTAAGGGTGTCAGGGATTGGAATCAGTGGCGTAGCTAGGTCAACAAAAGCCCTGGTGCAAAAAATTTATTTTGGGCCCTCAAGCCAGATGGGCGACCTTTTTTTTTTGCTTTGTGTTGCTGATAGGGGGGGGGGCCCAGAGCTGAGGCTGGGTGCCCCTGAGTTGTGTTTGGGGGCCCCTGACCAGAGTAGTTTGGCCCCCCCCCCCCCGAGCAGTGATGGCCTCTTAGTGAAGGGGCTCCCTGTGTCTCAGGGGATCACTTAGACGACGGTAGCGTTAAAAAAAAAAGGTCACCAGTTTGCCGTGAAGGCCCGTGGGCACCCAGAGGTGCACTTGGGGGCCCCCTGAGCATAGGGGCTCCAGTGCACTGCACTGCCTAGCCCTATAGTAGCTACGCCCCTGATTGGAATGAGTTACCAAGGGGAATGATGAATAGCTTACCGAAAACGTTAAAAGAATTTAAAGCTAAAATTTGCAGAGGGCAAATATAGGTGGGTGCAGGATAGGGGGACGTTGGGTGTGTAGGGAAATTGCAACCAGAGCGTGTGCTCCATTGCAATTAAAATTAAATTTAAAAAAGAATTTACAGGAAGATAAAAAAAAATCCCAGTAGTTAAAACCTCAAACGGTTCTAAGACTAAATTTGCAGTCAATCAACACACATTTTGCGGATGACCAGCAACATGAACTGATCTTTTAAACACTTCAGCTTTTTAACTGTTAAATTCTTGTACACAGACAGCATTGTAAATGAAAACAAATGCACAGTGGTCAGCCGGAAATTAACAATATCACACTTTGCGTGGTAGCGCTGCAGGTGACGAAAAATTAACTAATAAGTTACAGAGCTCTATAGTGAAAGATCGGATCTGAGATCTGAAAATTTGATACATACTTGCTTCAT
The DNA here is from genome assembly GCA_031002005.1 of Vandiemenella viatica. Taxonomy (NCBI): domain Eukaryota; kingdom Metazoa; phylum Arthropoda; class Insecta; order Orthoptera; family Morabidae; genus Vandiemenella; species Vandiemenella viatica. The sequence goes on from CM061921.1 coordinate 141,091,589, forward strand.
ATGGCTAATAACCATGTGGCAGTAGAAGCTTAGTTTGAAAAATGCCAATTATGGAGCAGAAAGTATTTCATATTTTATAAAATGAGAAGCAAGCATCCTGACACTGCACCATTGCTGTAATTGTAGGTTGTGGCAACATTGTGAACTTGAGTGATCAAGGAAATATTTTACCTGTGCACAGCATAAGGGACCAGATAACCAAATATTTTGACAAACAATGGAGACAATTAAAAGAGAGCTTTGCATACAACCCATGAAATGCTACAAATCAGGCAGGTGTCAAATATGATATTCTGCAGCCAATTTTTTGGGAATATTTTGTGACAGCAATCTCAATGGATTCCATGTCTCTAAACACTGTTGCAACATTTATGACTGGGTAACCAATGTCAAGCTACATAAACTTCACAAAGCCATTCACGAAGCACTGCAGGATGGTTTTATTCCCTTCAAGTGTTTGGTATCAGACAAAATTTAAATGGTGGGCTATACGCAAGATATTTCAGATAAATTGGACACAGGAGGTCAAGTTGATAGTTTAGCACTAGATATTTCTAAAGGCCCCTTTAGACGATCTGACCTGGTCTCACTAAGTAGGGACTACACTTCTTCGGCCCTGAAATTGAGTCATCTAAAGTGAGCTCCTGATCACATTTTTGTAGAGAAACCAGAAAGGGAATTCTGGTGGGAATGCCATCCGATGTAGGGTAAAAAGGTGGGGGTAAGTCAGGCCCCCACCATTCTGTCCTGAAAACTGGCTGTGTAAAGCCTCACCTGGTTGTGCTCACACATTGAAGCATGACAATCAATCTTTCCTCTATGGTCACTGCTTCACACATCACGGCATTTCTTTTTTTCTGTGAAAGGCTTTCTAAATTCAATTGGTTCACAAAAACTTTAGGTGTATGCTTTTGTAAATATAACTGCTTAGCCAATGTCTTTCTCTTATTCCTAGGCTTTTCGCACAATGTCAAAGCAGTCAGGGTTACTACACCAAGAATTTGTGGTTTTGATTACATTGGGCCATACTTATTTAATTTAAATATTAAAACATGAAAAATATTTGTAACTAACGAATTTTATTACTATTAAATGGAACATACAAATTTCAGAACAAAATGAATATACATGTAGCAGTAGGCTGCTAGTGCGGTAATAACCAGATCGGGCCAGTCGATGAGTTGTCTAAATGCAACACACTGTCAACAGGAGAAAAGTGAGATCGGGAACAGGACCAGGACCAGTGATTGGGAATGGGTCATCTACAGGGCCGTTAAGGCATTTGACAGAGTGAGCCATAAAATAGTTTTAAATAAGTTGAAAACAACTGGAGTGGATAATAAGTGACTTGCTGGGTAGAGCAATTATTAAAAGGCAGAAAGCAAAGCATTAGAGTAGGAAATGCATTATCAAAAGATATGCAAGTGAATAAGGGGATGCCACATGGTAGTTTATTAGGATCATTGCTACTCATTATTCTAATCAATTATTGTATTGATGGTTTACAGTCAGAATTTAAATTGTTTGCAGATGACATAATTGTATATAATAGAATAAAAACAAGAGAAGACTGTGAAGAGCTGCAGGGTGACCTGGATAGAATATCTAAATAGGTAGATCAGCATGGAATGAAGATAAATGCCAAGAAGAGTCAGCTTAAAGGTACACAGACAAAAAACTAAAGGTTGTTTATGATAATAGGATTGGGTCAAAATCGCTTGTTGAAGACTTGAAGTGTAAATATCTTGGCAGAACATTTGATAATAAACTCAACTGGGCAGAGCACATTTGGCAGGTGGTAGGAAAAAGTTATAGAATTCATCATTTACTCAAGAGGGTGATGAGAGGATGTACCAGAGAAGTTAAGGAATTGGGTTACAAAACATTTGTCAGACCACTGCTTGAACATGGTGGTGTAATATGGGACCCATAATCTGAGTATCAAATACACGAGTTGGAGGATGTGCAAAGAAGAACAGCTAGATTTGTTTGTGGAAATTATCGTAGGACCCAGCAAGTATCTGATATGTTAAAGAATCTGGATTGGGAATCACTCAAAGACAGGAGGAGGGTGAAGAGAGTGCTGGGTGCGTACAAGTAATGATAATGGAACTTGGAGGGATATTGGTTGAAGCATTAGGAATGGTGCAAGGAAGGGAAGAGCTGGCACTTGATTTCATGCATAAGGCAATGGGAAAATCTTCTTTTGTGGGTAAGAGTGTCAGGGATTGGAATAAATTACCAAGTTTGATGAATAATATACCAAAAATGCTGATGGAATTTAACACTCAAAGTATACTAGATAATTTTAAAAAATAATAATAAGGGGGTAATTGGATGACTAGAGGAATTGCCACCGGAGCATGTGCTCCATCACAATTAAAAAATATTAATAATAGTAATAATAATAAATATTAAATATTTAAATCACAATTTCAAATGTGGGGCACCAAAAGACAGGTGGAGAACATACAGAACAATCATAACAGTGTTACTGAAATACAACTTTTATTTTGTATCATTCACTATCTCACATTCTTGAAAACCCCAGAAATAATTTGCATTTTACTGTAACTACAGTATCTCATTTCCCTCAAAGGACATCTGAAATGGAAAGGAATAATATTTCCCTTATTTCATACTATCATCCATCATTCACTAAGTGCCTAAAGTTAACTTCAATACATACATCTTAAATACTTGGATTATATGGAAAAAAGATTTGTTTGTTATCAGAGTGAATTATAATTTAAGAAGGGAGAAAATAAACTTAAACTTGTGGGGAGAGTATGGCAAAGAAAATGTTGGATCAAGAACTTAATTGATTTTCAGTTTACAGTATTGCACTATGTTTGGACATATCAGCTAAAGAAACCAATTTTTATATATTTTTATGCCTTGTCAAGGTCATTAGAGGTGGGAAAGGATTGGGAGGGGGGGGGGGCAGACAACAGGAAGGAATTTGGCCATGGACTTTTGAAGAAGGGAGCATCCCAGCATTTGCCTGGAGTGAAAACCATTCTTCCCACACATGTAACCCTCTGATGAGGCAAGTTGGTTTACGAGTTCAGTTTATTAAGTTTGTCCACTTGTCTAAGAGTTGGCACCAACAATACACATATTTACTGATGCAAACTCTTGGAGTACTGCACAATAAGCTTCAGTTAGAGCATACATAACATTTAATATGAACATTTACACATGGCAAAACTGTCCACAAGATAGGTGCCAGTTTCGCTCACATTGTATCAAGAGCAGACAAGCGAGTTATTTCAAGGAAAATATGTAGGTGTTTCAACAGATTTCAGAGGAATATTTGCATTTTTGCAACAGTGGCCAAAATGTGAAATTATTACTGCCAGAACAAAATGAGGGATAGTCAAAAATGGGTTCCAAATGATAAATCTTCACTAAAGAAAGTGAAAACTGTTCCTTCAGTGGGAAAGGCTATGACCATCGCCTTCTAGGATCCTCATGGCATAATCTTCATAGAGTTCTTAGAGAAGGGAAAAACAATCGCCAGATTATGTACCTTAACTAGTTTGTTTAAACAATGAAATAAACTACTTGGCTCCTTTGGCCTACAGTCTGTTTCCAAATTTATCAAAATTGCTGGCAGGAAATTTCACCAAACAACTCCATGGTTTCCAAAATCACTCCAGGCAAATGCCGGGATGCTTCCTTCAAAAGGCTGTGGCCGAATTCCTTCCCATTCCTTGCCCCCATCTTTTCCTGTCTGTAAAGACCTCGCTGTTAGAGAGACGTTAAGCAGCAGACCAAACAACATTAAAACAATCATCTATTTTTCAGAATTGGATTTTATCAATAAATTCCAGCATTGTTGGAGTAGCTGTATAGAACTAAAAGGAGACTATCTCAAATAATATATGCTTGTTAAAAATAAATGCTGATACCTACTAGCAAAGCTTCTATACTAAGCAATTTTCAACTAGAATCCTGAATTCTTTTTCTTCACCACCTTTTCCTGACATTTAGGGGTCAGCTGCCTTTTATGAGTTTTACTCATCATTGGCATGGCCAAATTTGGAGCTATGGTTTTATGGCCCCATGCCGTTGCTGGTGCTAAGCATTTTATACCTATTCCCAAGTCATACCAAATACTAATGGTGGATTAAAAGTGTTGCCATTTGTCTTCAAGTTGGTGCAAGGAGCATTCAGTTAAGGTTTCAGAGTGCACAAAACTCTAGAATCTGAATCTAGCTCCTGGCAGACTGCTCAGCATCTACCCTCAAAGCTATAGGCAAGCTACCCAGCCCCATGTGTTTGGCAACACAAGCTTGTCAGTATGCATTAGATGTGCAATAGGGAGATCATGTAAATGACCCCAGTGATGACTCTTCAAATGCTGCAAGGGAATCCTTGCTAACAAGCGTTAGGGGGCGAGAACCCATTAGGGCTGCCCACAGGGTACCAGTGTAGGACAGTCACTTGAGTTGGCAGGACTTACCGAGTGGGCCGTGGCAGACTGCTCAAAAGTTACCCTTAAAGCTGCTGGTGTACTACCTGATCTAATTATGTGGGTAACGTGTTGCCAGTAGTATTAGATCTGTGGTAGGGCTTTGTGTAAGTGACACTGATGGTGATTCTTGAATCATTACATGGGAAGCTTTGCTAACAACAGTACCAAGGGGTGGGGGAGCCCCACTGTACTTGGCCAGTGCCCCTATAGGCATTGGCGTCTTAGTGGCAGATAATTTTTTTAGGTAGCAGAATATGCAGGGTGGGCTGTAGGACAGCTAGTAATGCAGGTTTCTCCTATGGTGGCCCTACCTCTACAGGCAAATGCAAAGCTAGATGAAACATGTTTTGAGGTAATATGTGTCTGCAAAATGTGAAACTACTTTCAGTGTATGACAAGTATTCTATTTGCTTGTGAAATATGTATATTATTAGACGGAGATTGGGGACCATCCTGGCATTCAACTTGATGGCTGTGGAAAACTGCCAAAAATTCACAGTTAGGACAGCCGGTAAGTGCAAGCCTAGGCTCATGCCCAGTCCATTGTATCTCCCCTATCAAGTGTGCAGCACCTCAGTGCACTAAATTACACTAGCAGGTAAGTAGAATCCTAACCCCTGGTTTTAAAATCTTAGGTAATAGCAACTGGATGTGCCAAGTGTTTTTGTAAAGACAGTTTGGCTCTATGTAGAATGTGTGGCACTGATCAGATAGGAAATGTTCAATGAAGTTTTAGGAGGTGTGCCAGTACTGTTCATAGGTTGGGGAAGATTCTCTATTGAAAGAGTTATAGCAAGTGTGTAGCGGTACCACTCTGTAGCGGTACCACTTTGTTTTTGAAAGTAGCACCGGTTTGTGACATCATCGGCAACATGTCCGTGGCCACGGAAGGGTGAGCCCCGGGGGCGGCATGTTGGGTGCTGTGGTAGCCACGAGGTGGGCAGTCTGCCGTTGGCCGTGGAGTAGGTGAGTCCGTCGTGAAAGTGAACAGTCAGTCGGGTCGACGAGAACGCGTGTTCATTATGATAAAGAATTAATTTTGGAGAAGGTGATATGAAGGAACTTAATTAATGAAGAAAGTATTTGCAGAATTTTAAATGAATTGTTTCGTGGTGAGCCATAGGCATGTTCTGAGAACTAGTAAGGGTGTTGTGTGAATGAAAAGAGTGCGTGCTATTCAGTCTAAATTTATCGGAGGCATTACCTGCAATCTAAAAAAGATCGAAGTACCGATAGCGAACTTTCATAAAGGTTGGGAGTTGGAGCGAGACTATTTTATCAATTATTAAATGCATGTGTTTCAAATAAGAAGGTGCATTTTTATTTCATTTACCGACTTATCATCGGTTGGCGGCCGTCAGAGAAAGAACCAGAATCTAGTGAGTGCGCGAAAGCTTTAAAGGTTCACAGTAAGTATTGTAACCGAACCACCAGCATAACCGCGACATGGCGACCGTGACAGGACTAGAGAGTTTGGTGGTTCTATGCGGGGAAAATGTAATTCTTTAATGCCTTTTTGTGTATTTGATGTTAGTGGTAAGGAATGATCCGTTGGGAACCAAAGTGTATTTGGATGTTCATGATTTATAGTTGTTTATTACTGTGGTGTATTTTGATGTTCATGATGTTTTATATTTGTTTGTTGCTTTTAATGTTGTATTTCATGTTTGCAGTAAGGAAATATTCATGTTCAACTAATTTATGTCTTAATGTCCATGACATTTTATAATGGTTGTCTTTTAATTACATTTTAGTAGAAAGAAAACTGTTTTGGAACCAATGTGTATTTTGATACGTATTGTTTTGATATGTTTGTATATTGCTCCAACACCAACCAATTCAAAAAAATATAGCAGTTTATGGTTAATGTGATATTTGTAAGTATTGCTACATCAATTTGTGGAGTTTTGTATGTATTTTGTGTGAATGAGGTGTGGAAATTGTAAAATAGGAGGAAGGGGACTTAATTTGAATTTACCCTTGCCATTGCTAATTGGAAATTCACAATAACAAGGATAAACTAAGGGGGGTTGTAGCGGTACCACTCTGTAGCGGTACCACTTTGTTTTTGAAAGTAGCGCCGGTTTGTGACATCATCGGCAACATGTCCGTGGCCACGGAAGGGTGAGCCCCGGGGGCGGCATGTTGGGTGCTGTGGTAGCCACGAGGTGGGCAGTCTGCCGTTGGCCGTGGAGTAGGTGAGTCCGTCGTGAAAGTGAACAGTCAGTCGGGTCGACGAGAACGCGTGTTCATTATGATAAAGAATTAATTTTGGAGAAGGTGATATGAAGGAACTTAATTAATGAAGAAAGTATTTGCAGAATTTTAAATGAATTGTTTCGTGGTGAGCCATAGGCATGTTCTGAGAACTAGTAAGGGTGTTGTGTGAATGAAAAGAGTGCGTGCTATTCAGTCTAAATTTATCGGAGGCATTACCTGCAATCTAAAAAAAGATCGAAGTACCGATAGCGAACTTTCATAAAGGTTGGGAGTTGGAGCGAGACTATTTTATCAATTATTAAATGCATGTGTTTCAAATAAGAAGGTGCATTTTTATTTCATTTACCGACTTATCATCGGTTGGCGGCCGTCAGAGAAAGAACCAGAATCTAGTGAGTGCGCGAAAGCTTTAAAGGTTCACAGTAAGTATTGTAACCGAACCACCAGCATAACCGCGACAAGTGGCTGTCACCATGTGCTTACAGAAATGTGATTTTCCATGACTGCACTGTTCTCTATTACTAGTAAAGACAAAAACAACTGATCATCAACATATATTTATAATACCATACACAATGGAGGAGGAAAAGATGCCATGAAGCAAAATTAATATTGAAAGGAAGAATAAAGTAGTCCCATCACTTACCAAAATTGAATAAAAGAGGGCTGTAGCAACAAAACCTCTAGAAAGACTCCTCTTTCCCTCTTAAATTGAGGTAGTTAACCAAGTTCTTAATATTAAAATCCTTATACAAAATGGAACCATGTAGAGAGGTGTAAAAGTATACAATCTTTTTACCACCTACAGCCAGAGGTGTAGCTACCGTAGGGCTAAACCTAGATACGCTACTGCTGAGGGGGCACCCGAGCACAGCTCAGGGACCTTCAAGCTCATCTCAGAGCTAAAAAAAAAGTCACCCATCTGGCCTGAGGGCCCAAAATAATTTTATTTTGCACCAGGGCCCTTGTTGACCTAGCTACGCCACTACCTGCAGCAAATAACTGCTTGAAAGATTTTGTTTCATACCATATTCTTCATTAAATAACATTTCTTACTTTCATTCACCAAAGTTTTCTTTTTAATCAGCAAATGGGTCTATCTCACAGCTGGGACAGAATTTGAAACTCCAAAATGGTTTTTCTCCCCTTTTCCTTACTATTTTCTGTCAAAAAGTAATTCAACACCTTCATTCCATTTGTAAGAGTATTGTAACAAAGTACCTACAGATAGATGTCAATATCTTCCAAATACCTCCAATGTCTTCCATTTCTACCCCTTTAAATCTATATAAAATAAAATGTTGTTTGCTGGTGACCACATAACTTGGAACAGCTGGACTGATTTCGCTATTTTTTTATTATTTTCATATTAATATGAATAATGTTTTTTTGAGAAAGAAAAATCGTAAAAGCTGCTTGGAAAATTGGGGAAAACTGAAAATACTCTTTTCTATGAACCAAATTGGCTATTTTTTTTAAATGTACATAATAGTCCAAACAAAGTTTTCATAGAAAAAAAAAATTGAGTAGCCCAGAAAATTGGAAAAAATGAAAGTGCTTTTTTTTTTCTACAAACTGATTTTGTATATATATATATATATTTTTTTTTTTAACAGTTCAAAATAGACGAAATAAGGTTTTTAGAAAAAGAAGAAACTGGAAAACTTGAAAGTGCTTTTTATCTATGCACCAAATTTGTTATTTTTTAAAATGTTCATAATAGTTCTAATGAGGTTTTTAGAGAAAGAAAAATTGGAAAAGTTGCATGGAAAATTGTAAATTCATGAAAAACTGAAAGTACCGTTTTCTATGGATCGTTTTTGTTATTTTTTTTCAAATGTTCATAATAATCTGAATAAGATTTTTAGGGAAAGAAAAACTGCTAGGAAAATGAAAAATTTGTGAAAAAACTTAAAAAGTGCTTTTCTCTATGGACTTTTTTTGTTTTGTTTAAATGTTCATAATAGTCCAAATAAAGTTTTTAAAGAAAGAAAATTGAGGAAAAAACTGAAATTACTTTTTACTATGGACCAATATATAGCTATATATTTTTTTTAAATGTTCATAATATTCCGAACAAGGTTTTTAGAGAAAGAAAAATTGGAATAGTTGCCCAGAAATTCTGTAAAAAGCTATGGACCCTTTTGGCTAATCTTTTTAAATGTTCACAATAATCCGAATAAGGTTTTTAGAGAAAGAAAAATTGCAACAGAAAAATTTGGAAAATTCGTGAAAAACTGAAATTGCTTTATTATATAGACCAATTTTGTTATTATTATTATTATTTTTTTTAATGTTTATAGTAGTCCGAATAAGGTTTTTAGAGAATGAAATATTAGAAAAGTTGTTCCAGAAATTGGGGAAAAACTGAAAGGGCTTTTTTCTGTGGACCAACATGGCTATTTATTATTTTTTTAAATGTTTGTAATAGCCCATCTAAGGTTAATAGAGAAAGAAAAGTTGCCTGGAAAATTGGAAAATTTGAGAATAGTGTGCTTTCTATTGAAGTTTTGAACTGAAGATCTGGAGAAAAATCTGGAAAAAATACAGTCCAGCCTAAATTAAAATAAAATTATCTTTGTCTTTATTTTTGTGTTGTTTCACAATCTGTCTATCCGTTATAAGTTAACCATCAACAATACACCTACACAATATTCCTCTGGAAATTGGGTTCTTACTGGGGTTCAACATTTTAATCAGCTTCTCAAATGTATCGTATGCTACAACATGAAGTGGAATCATGTTTACAATGTATTTGTCCACACCATCATTGACTATGATGCCTAAAGATTCACCAATGCTTTGTTGGTGTAACCTTTTATTAGCAGATAGAGATTAAAAAAAAAAAAAAAAAAAAAAAAAAAAAAAAAAACACTTTAGCTGCTATCTACACCAGAATCCACAGTACTTGAAGAAGGCCTTGAATTTTTTCCCTGATCCCACGAGTTGACCCTGCTTCTAATTTTCTTCAAACTGTAAATATTTGGATCTATAAATCCTTTTCATGTGTTGCTAAGGATTATTAAGGCTAGAAACAAGAATCTTGACTGTCGAAAATTTAGGCAAATACAGTTAGAATTAATAAATCAATTGTTCTCCCAGTTTAGATTTAAATGCAATATAATCACATAAATATGGCCAAGGATTTTTAATATTCTCATTGTTATTGGTAGCATTTCTGATTTCACAGTTTCCGGATCTCCAGTTTCCATGCTTTAATCATGTAACGAATATCAATTTAATTTATTTCACTAACAAATTCCAACAAACTAAAAAGTGGCATTATATTATTAAAAAAATGTTATAAAAATATCAATCAGTGATCTGATTTGAAATGTGTAGTGAGTACTGGTTTGCAGACATAAAATATAAACCCTTCACAACTCTAGCATTCCTGCTCACACCCGTGCCAAGCCTAGCATAACAGTTACACATGCATCACACTTGAACTTTGTATTACCTAATTTGTTCGCTATTCAACTTATTGAACATACCAGAAAGCTGTGGCACACAATTCAAACAAACGAAATGACACCAACAACCAATGTAATGGACTAAAGTTAATGGTAGTTAAGAAGAATGTTAATGATTTTGTAGGTTAACTTAAAAGTTACATTTTTGTAATTTTGTTAACTTCATTCATTTATGGTTAAGAGGTTAACGGTTTTCTGCCCAGGTTTGATTATGATGCATTGAGAGAATTAGTTTGAACAAATTTTCCACTGTTGAAATGGCAACAAAAATATGTTCATGAAAGTTGTGAACGATAGAACTAGAGGGATTTTCTTCTTGGATGCTCCCGGTGGAAATGGAAAAACGTTTTTGACCACATTAATTTTAGCAACAATTTTGTTCACAGAATGAAATTGCATTTACACTTGCTTCATTATGAATTGCAGCTACAATGTTGGAAGGCAGTCAAACACGTCATTCAGCATTTACATTGCTGTTGAATATGCAAATCAATGAAACTCCAATATACAACCTTTCAAAGAACTGTGCGATGGCCAAAGCTCTGCAGCATTACAAATTTATTGTTTGGGATAAATGTATGATGGCAAATAAAAAGTCCGTGGAGGCATTAGACCGAACAATGCAAGATCTATGAAACAATCAAAACCAGTTTGGTGATTTAATGATTGAAAAGTAAATAAAACTAAGATTAATTGAGATTTCAAATTTAATGGAAGAAAATAAATCATATGGTTAACATGAAATTCTGACTTAATTTAATTGTGACTTAAATTCTGGAACAAAACTGCATGGTTCCAAGTCGATCACATTCCAGGCACACCACACAATTCCAGCATTTCAGTGGTGTACTGCGGATAGAATTCGTCTCACATGTAAAATTTCCCATTGGCGTACTTCTGAATGTGCTCCTCCTCAAATTGAATAACCTTGGAAACAATTGTTAGTAAATACAATGATGACTCAGAAATATGTTTTTCTTCTTCTCATTTTTAATTTGTTTAAACATTTTCAACACCTTTTCTGATATTCACAAATAAATTTATTGCAATTTTGACAGGACAACGTCTGTCCGGTCAAACAGTATTAAATAAATTGTGTTAAGTTCTTAGTTAAGAATGACTTTTTGTATTACTATCGTAATAAAGTAGACATAACACAAGCCTCAATAATTTAATGATGTGTTTCTTTTACAGAGACACCATCATGGCAAAAATAAAATATCTACTGTAAAAACATTTTTTGCCAAAACAACTTGGGAGAGCACATCTGCTGACATTATGCTTCAATCTTTTGGAATGTTAAGTGCCAGCAATTCTTTTTACTTGACAAAATCACCCACTCTTGATAGACTGAGTAACAGTGTTGCTGATGTTTAAAGTGTAAAGTTAACAAAGATCGTTTTACCAGTGGATAATTCAGTAATTCATCTAAGGTTTAAAACAGGAATTTTGCCTAAAATTTTATGCCCAAGAATTTAACTCATGTTTAATATTTGTTTCTAGATCACAATCTTTTGATATATGTGATAATGCAATTAAGTCTTATAACAATAAATTACTACACCATATATTCCCCAGAAAGTTTAGAATATAAGAATTCCATGCAGATAAAAACTAACATTATAAAAAAGAAATCCTAAGACAAGTATATGATAGCATCAGCAGGTTTATTTTTTTTTTTTTTTTTTTTTTTTTTTTTTTTTTTTTTTTTGTAATTTTTGCACACTTACTACTTTAATTGCAGAAATAATTTTTTCTTATACATATTTATAGCTGTTGGCCATTCATCAGACAGAAGCAGTGAGAAACATGACTATCAAATTACAATATGCTGTTGAAAATACTGAATACCTGCTTTATAACAAAAATTGTAAAGAAGTAGTATAAAATAGTATCAGTGAGCTTTAAGATACAACACAGATCATTGAACATAATATAAGGAACGTTCAAGAAAAAATGAGCCGGAGACTGGAATGTACAAACAGGTGGCAGAATGGGTGATATCGTTGCGTCAGTAACAAAGAGGGTTTCCGAAAAGAGCACAGAAGTCCACATGCTCACCGCTATTGGGTCACGAGTTCAAGTCACGTGACTTCAAAGCAACCAGAAGCATGCTTCAATCGCCCAGCGCTCATTCGTGTTGTAAGTAATGAAATGGAGGTGTCAAAAGAAGAGCAAAGAGGTGTTATTCGTTTTCTGAATGTGGAAGGAGAAAGGGGAATGGTAATTCATTGAAGAATGTCACAAGTGTACGGTGAACATTGCATGTCCCTTGCAAGGGTCAAGGCGTGGCACAAGCATTTCAGAGAGGGACGGGTGTCATCTGCCGATGATGCACAGTCTGGAACACCACACCGCATTACCGATGACACCGTTCAGCTGGTTGATGGACTCATTACACAGGACCGCCGAGTTAGCAGTCAAGGACAGACTGAGTGTCAGAAGTGTTCACATTATCATGACAGAAAGACTGAACAGGCACAAAGTGTGTGCCCAATGGGAGCCCCACAGTCTTCAACCACAACAGGAAGCATGTTGAATGACCCACTGTCTAGATCATCTGCAGCGCTATGCCAGGGAAGGGAATGAGTCCCTGGTACGAGTGGTGGCTGTAGATGAGTCTTGGTGTCATCACTTCGAACCAGAATTGAAATGACATAGTCTCCAGTGAAAGCATCAAGGGTCACCACCACCAACAAAATCCAAGGCCATCCACACAAGTGCCAGAAAGGTTATGCTGACGTTCTTCATTGACCAAGATGGCCACCTTCTGATAGACTTCCTGCAGCATGGGACAACAATGAATGACCAGCGTTATTCGTAAACCTTGACACCCTTCACCAAGCGATCAAATCAAAATGACCAGGCAAGATGATTTTGAATTGTGTGCTTATTGAAACAAAAACTGAGTACTGTTGCAGCATTTGCCTACACACTTATGGAAAATTTCCTACAAACGGCAAGGACAGCCAGTAAGTAAGAACTGAGGTTTAAACCTGGAACTTTTGTACATCCCTGGTCCAATATTGAGGACCTTATTTTTCAAATATCATGTACATATGCCAACATTTCATGAGTTGTATGGAAAATAAATTTTTGAGGAATATTATCTAAACAGGACATATCCTGATATATTATATTAGAAAAGGAACTAAGGAAAAAATACAGATATGATGGTCTGATATTAACAACATACAAAAAAATATAAGCCTCATCACAGATATAAAGAGTATCAACAGCACAGACACAATAATAGACCTACATTTATCCATTGGAAAATACACACTAAAAAGACTGTATCAAACATCCATGCAAAGAAAAAAGAAACCATTACCTGAACTGAAAAGAGTCAAACTGATATCTATATCTTCTTATTATTCTGAGCTCCTTCCTCTCCGAGCATAGGTGGTTACCATGGGGGATGCTTATATCTCCATGACAATGTCTAGGAAGATGAACTGGGGTGGTTTCCCATTGCCTTCTCCATTGTTTGTCCATATTTGTCATGGTAAGAGGGGATGAATGTGATAGTGTGTGTGTTTAACATAGAGTAATGTTTATGTTGTATGAAATCAGAGATGAAGAAGGGAGAGGGTGAAACCCGGTGTCAGCCCATTCGTACCTATTCTTCTACAAGACACCTAGAGAAGGGGAGGCGAGGGGGGATGCACCAGGATTAATGTCCCCATCTGACTGATGAATCACCAACAGTGTCATGTGCCTTCACTCCATATACACTGTTGAGAAGTTTGGGATTTAAACCAGGAATTTGGTGTACAATCTGGTGATTAGGAATTGTGCACTACTACCTCTCCTACCCTGTCGGCCAAATCCTGATGTTGTAGCTTCCATATTAGCACTCTTGTGAGTCATGTAAAAGGTTTCCTGATGTGATTGTGGCTGCACAATATGACATATAGACTCTGACCACGGAATGGTACTTGGTGCTAGATACATTGTTTGTGAATTCAACATTCGTCAATCCACATTGTCAAGAGTGTGCCATGAATATGTAATGTCTGACATTACCACCTGCCATGGACAATGAAATGGCTAATCATGTCTACTAAATGACCAAGAACAGTGATATCTGTGTCATTTTTGATATACAGTCAACAATGCATCAAAGAACATTTTTAAATCTACTTAACGTCTCTCTAACAGCGAGGTCTTTAGAGACGGGAAAGGATGGGGGGCAAGGAATGGGAAGGAATTCGGCCATGGCCTTTTGAAGGAAGCATCCCGGCATTTGCCTGGAGTGATTTGGGAAACCATGGAAAACCCAAATCTGGATGCCTGGAAGGGGATTCGAACCGCCGTCCTCCCGAATGTGAGGCCAGAACGCTAGCCATTACACCACCATGCTCGGTATCAAAGAACAGCAAAACTCAATGTAGTATGTACGACTCTATGAAGATGTGTCCATGTAAACAGTGCAATGAAATTTGGCACTGAAAGTGTTAGGGAAAAGGCGCGATATCGGGGTCGGGTATCGGCTTGTACACCTAAACTTGAAGTCATCCAAAAATGTTACCAAAAGTTCGGGAAAAGTTCTATAACCGTGCAAAACCTTGTAGAATGCTAACTGTAATGAGGAAGACGGCCGCCACTTACAGATTAACCTCCTATAAGAAAGGTACTAAGTTAGAAATAAAAGTTGAAGTCTGAATCACTGAGGTATATATTCTTAAAAATTTTCACAGAATTTACATAAAGTCACAGTTAGCAATGGCAATCGGAGAAAATCATTTGCCGAAGATCACAAGTCATGAAACAGAACAGACCGCACCACCCCGAATGAAATTGAAAGTTAAAGTTCACATCGATGAACACATGCCGGAAAAGTTCAGATTTCTATGGTTGCCTATCCTGTTAGTAATGGCGTCAGTCAGCCATGCTGCCCGAATTCCGACTTCCCATCAGCCACCGCGAGCCGGGCTTACTCAAACCCACAAAACCACGAGTTACGTGTTGACTCCACGAGACGTTCCAACCAACTGGGGGGAAACCCTGTCCGGACTCACTTTTATCAAAATGGCCTACTGACCTAAACAACAGTCTATCTAGAAACAAAAATAGTTAACTTAGAACTACCAGAAAATCACAAGATGAAGAGCGTAATGAGACAAGTGTAGTGATGTGGTTGGTTTTGGTTTTAAAGCTTCCAGACCGGTGTAATTGATTTTTTGAAATTTGGTTAATCGGAAAGCACATTTGTTTAGAGTATTGTGATACGTCACATCCGAAATATGGATTTTCAAAATTTTAAAATATCAAGTTTATACTATTTTTAAAGTGTTCCCCAGCTTCTGCTGAGTTCAGTGGTGTAAAAATCTTTTAAATCGGTTGAGGATATCAAAAGTTATTGAATTTCTAAAATTTACTGGATGGTGCAAGAATATATTCACTTTTTATTTAAAGTCTGTTGTGGCCTGAAACTAATTTTAAATCGTACCTTATTTAATTTAAGTACTTTAGAAAAGTTTTTAGTTCGTGAAATATGTTAGTCAGAGAGAAATCAAAATTACAAGTTGGTTGCTACGACGTCATCTGGAAACGGATTTTTATTTATTTATATCTTCTATTTATTAGTTGATGGCTATTGGAAACTTAAATAATATTGGCTTGCCGGTTATTTAGCTTGATTAAATCTACTTTTAAACCTCTGAAATTACTTGGATGTGCTGGAATTAATTATTGAACTCAATCCATGAGGTGATGTTATAAAAATCATATTTACTACTTTAAATTAGTCTGGAACTGCGAGTTATTGGTGAATTTAATATCAAATGGCGAAATTATAATTATTAAAGTGCTTTACAGTGGTCAATTTAGTGGAATATTAGTGATATGGTTGTTTAACCAAACCTGTTTACTTTACTTCAGAATTATTATGGATTACGCTCATTTAGGTAAGTTTATGGTTTATATTTAATTAGAAACTTCTTATTTATGGTTGCTATGTGTTGTTTATTTACTTTTATGAACCTAAAGTGTTGTTATTTCGATTTCAACTATAGTATCATGTACTGAATGTTAACCTCAAACTTTGTTGGATTTTGACTGAATATTGAAAATCGAGAGTAAGGTAGCTTACAAAAGGCTAACAATTCTGTCGGCTGCAGCCCCTCTCCTGAGCTCATGAACTAATCGTTTGGACCCTAGATGACTGTAAAAGGGTTGCATTCAGATGAGTCACAATTACAGTTACTAAAGGCTGATGGTAGGGTTCAATGGTGATGAAGACTTCACAAGGCCATGGATGCAGATTACAGGAAAGTACTGAGCAAACTGGTGGTGGCTCCATCCTTCTATGGACTGTGTTTTCATGGCATCTACTGGGACATCTGGTCAGACTGATCAGACAATTGACTGGAAATGGTTATGTTTGGCTACTTTGAGACCATTTGCAGCCATTCATGTTCCAAAACAATGATGGACTTTTCCAGGACAACACTGCAGCATGTCACTGGGCCAAAATCATCTATGATTGGTTTGAGGAATTTTCTAGACAATTCCAGAAAATGATATGGCCATTTAGATCACCAGACTTGAATTTAATCGAACACATGTGCGACAACATCAAAAGATCAGTTCATGTACAATGTCCTGCACCAACAACACTTTCACAATTATGGTTGGCTGTTGAGGAAGATGGCCCAGTATTTCTTTAGAGGACTGCTGATGACTAGTTGAATCAATGTCATGTTGGGTTGCTGCACTATGCTGGGCAAAAAGGTGACCCACGAGATATTAAGAGTAATCTCATGGCTTTGGCACTTCAGTGTACTTGAGAAATAAGAACTTTTACCAGTTAAAATACAGTACAATACATTCATTTTCCATAGATCCCATCATTAGAGACTGGCTTTGTAGGATGTGGAAAGTTGTCAATTTACAGATAAACAATTACATAACAAAATAGATGAATACACCAGAAGATGTACTGATACATAATAATATGTACATTATATATATAAAATGCATTTACAGAAACAACTGACAGTTATTTTGTAGATACCATAGAAACAAATTCTTCAATCGAGTAGGACGAGATATCAATTAAAAATTCTCTTTATCTTTGCCTGAATTTAATTTTATCCCCTGCTAGAAATTTAAGATGTGTTGGGAGTTTATTGAAGATATGAGGGAGGACCCAAAAATAACTGAAATTTCTTTATAGAAAGCATTTACTTTACTGTTTTTCAAATACAACCTTAATCTCCTTCAAAGTATTCTTCATTAGCATTAATGCAATAGTACAAACGTTCATTCTAGTGTTGGAATCACTTTTAAATTCATCCTCTTTAATACCTGCTAGCACCTTTGTGACATTGCGTTTTTCGTCTTTGACATTAGCAAAATGCTTCCCTTTCAGTGGCGTAGCTAGGGGGGGGGGGGGGGGGGGGCGGTGGGGGCGGTCCGCCCCGGGTGTCACCCGTTTGGGGGTGACACCCGCATTTCGAAAATAGTAATCGAAATTAGTGTGACACAAAAAAAATTAATAAACTTCTTTTATCCTTTGGTGTCGAAACACGTCTACTTTTATTGTTATGAATATTTGTTTTTAGGTCGATCTAGCGCTTTTTCAAATGCGATCCAGGTTGCTGTGCTCATTCGTTATAGTAGAGTATAATTGTTGGCAATACCGTGCGCTTAAACAAAGAGAGCATTACCCTGTAGCTCCAACAATCACAAGAAATCGTTCATTGTTGTGCTTGCCGTCCGTCACTGTTGTTTGGTTTGTTAGAAGCGGCGGTGGATATAATGTAAGTTTTCTTGTATAAACAGAGGAAGTTTTAAATTTAAAGTTTATATATAATTTATAAAATCATAGTAATTAGACAGTTAAATTGTAAATCCTCAAAAATATTTAGAGAAAATTTGGAAATGAAAACCAAGCGTATGTCGGAATACGCGTAGTCTGGGTTTTAAATTTTTTTTGCTTATTTAGAATTCCATTAGCTTTCAAGCTAAGATTTACAAGTGCTTTGAAGTTTTTTCTAGTAATTTTTGAATTTATTATCTGACAGATTCGTGATGTACAAACTGAGTACATTTCACGTTATCCGATTTACACTCTGTGTACCTGCCTATTATTGACAGTGCACCTATATTCGACATGAAATCGTATCATCTTCGAACTTATGCTAATAAAAACTGTGCATTAAACTAGCAATACTGTCAGGTTTCAAATAAATCTGAACGGGTCCAAGTGTTCGTTAATGGTATCGTCCATCGTTGGTAATCAGTTTTTGTAGAGCATGTGTTTAAAACAGTCGGAACCGTAACTGTTGTGTATAGAACTGTAATGTAAATTATATATATTTAAAACTGTAAAGGAAATGAAATGTAAATTGTTAACCTATGTAAATAGAACTGTACAGTAATAAAATGTGAATTGTCATAAAATGCAAAGAGCTTGGCTGTGTGGCTGATAAGGCCGAAAGCCATAAATAAATAAAAAAAAGTCGGAACCACGTATCTTGCTAGCGAAATTGTAACATTAGTAAGCACTTAAATTCTAGGTTCATGTAAGTTTGCTATGCTTTCTGCTGATTGAGAATATGCAAATATGATCGCGATGAAACAAATAAGCGTATGATTCTCTATGAATTTTCCATAATAAATTTAGAGAAGAAGAAAATTTGTATTATGGGTAACCCCTCTGTCGAATACAGGTGTATTCGTTAAATCGACAGGGATGTTGAACTTTTGTTCCTGATCAAACTGAACGAACATTCAAGCCGTTTACAACATTTTTATTTATATGCTACAGAGTGGCGCTAGAAATGTAAAATTAACACGTGAAGACGGTCTTCAGTACATACAATGTCATATTTAGAAGTCTGTAGCTACGTGTATCTTAGGCGGATAGTAAAATACTTCATGTAAAGACGGCAGATATCGCAAAGGCATGTTCTTATATTACCTAAGCCATTTTTTTTTTGTTTGTTTTTTTGTTTTTTGTTTGTTTTTTTTTTTTTTTTTTTTTTTTTTTTTTTTTTTTTTTTTTTTTTTTTTTTTTTTAAAGCATTGTTTTTAAATTGCATTTATTGTTCTATTTTTATGAAGGAACTTAATGTAGAGTTGCTTCTCTGACTATACAGTCGCTCCCAGGGTCTCACGACTTGTGGGACACGGATTCTGGGTTTGCACCGATGGAACCCCGTCTGGGTCTGGAATTGCTTCTACTTGGATCAAGCCACTTCTGTTAACTTTTCTCTTGATACCCCTTGCGAAGTTATTTAAATACAACCTATGTTAACGTTTCAACAGCAAATGATTGGGTAGTTTTCGATTTTTAAAAAAAATTTTAGCGAAATATTATGGTCGCCCTATAGTTACACATGCATAAATTAGAATCTCACCATGCATACAGGAATGGTAGAATTTGAAGATATATCCACGGCCATACCCAGAAGAAATGATAGCAAATGGAAATGGATCAGGATAAGTTATTACCTTTAGATACAGTTTTAAGTAAGAAATGCGTCCAACTTGAGCACCAATACATTCGTGGATTCTTGCCGACATTGAATCAACAAGTGTTTCGAATGTCATTTTGGGGTATTTCTTTTTATGCCTGCATGTCTTTTGCAGTCAGTTGTTGCACAGTTTGTGCTGGGTCACCATGTGATCAAATGTGTCTACTCCTGGTATCCCAGACATGCTCCATTGGGGACAAATCTGGGGACTTTGCTGTTGAAATTGTCACCGAAACTCCTTGCAAGGCTTGTGTAACGATGGCCGCAATATGAGGATGGGCATTATCTTGTTGTAAGATGTGATTTGAATGGTGAACATGAAGGGTATCACAATAAGATGCAGTACCCCGTCCACATAGTGGTGGGCTGTCATTGTGCCATCATCATCAGGCGACTCAGTCATGCTGTCGAAACTGATTGCCGCCAAAAAATGACACCGGTGACTGCACTTGTGTGCTGTTCTGAAATCACAGCAGGTAAGCCGTTTTCCAATACGCCTGCGAACATGTCGTGGATTATCACTTTGCCACAGACAGACTCGAGACTCGTCTCTAAACACAAATGTACGTCATTCACTTGTACTTTTGTGTTTTGCATTACGTCAGGTTAGATGATGTTGGCAATGAAATCAGATTAATGGGACACATTGCATAGGGTTCAGAGAGTGTACTCCAGCTTCAAGCAATTGGTTTTCAATCGCCCGGGGAGGGGCGTGACTCTCTCTGTAACCACTGTTTGGATCTGGCCTGCAGTCAACCATTTGCCAGCAGCAGCCACCCACACAATTTGGCGGTCTTCACGTGCTGTTATCCATCAGTATAGATCTGGAGTATTAGACCTTTCTTTCATCACTGTGTAACAAGTCTGTATACTGACAATGCACTACGGCCAATCCTTTGGGAGATTTCACGATATGATGCACCTTTTTAAAACATGTCAATTCTCTGACCTCTCTCACAGTTAGATATTTGAGTGTAGAGAGTTGTCACTCTTCGCCTGGGCATACTTAGCCAACAAGAACTGGTGGACAGCAAAGTGTCATGTTACACCACATTGTACGCCACTAGTACGTTAAAAAAAAATACAAAAAATAGCAATTTACATAATAGATAGCACCGTAATTCTCATATTATTACATGTAAAACTTTCAATTTTAAATCATTTAATACTCTTCATGTGGGCATACTTGGGGCCAAATTTCATTCATTGATCACAACACTGTAAGGGTGTTGGTATTTTAATTTGCGTCAGTGTGTGTATCAGTTGCTACATGTAAAGGTCGAGCTATATTTTGCCAATACTGGTCTGTACCGTCACCGCAACGACAGTCGGCCGAGTGGCAGCTCGCCCACTCACGTCCACAATTTTCCATAGCTCACCCATGTTCCTACCCGGTCTTTAGTCTCCTTTAACGTTTTCAAGTGATTGTTACAGGGAATCAGTGTTAGGGATGACAGGTAGATTTGACACCTTTAGTTTATTTTGCACAGTTTTGGTACGAAAGTACATTGAAATACTTTTTTATCTGACTCATGTAATCACCTATCTGGTTGATCTTTTATGTACAAAAATATTATCCCAGCGCAGCAGTACCGGATTAACCACGTAGCAGGAGGTAGCAAATGCCACGGCCCTCGCGCTTTCTAGGGGGCCTCGCGTCTCCTAGGGGGGCCCCGCACCTAGGCTAGATGGGCCACCTTTTTTGTTTTTAGCTCCACAATTTTCCCCAGGACGGCAAAAATCAAGGGTCTCTTCTTTACATTTGTTACGGGCCCCGCGCTGTCTTAATCCGGCCCTGCAGTGCAGTATTAACAAATCATTACCACACTGTACCGGAATGAAAGATTCTCGCATATTTCAACGCAATCGCAATGAAATTTCAATCACTTCGTACTTGACGTGTTTGTTTTGCTTGAGGTTCTTTTCGATTCATTCAGATTCTTTTTTTTTTTTAGTAAAGAATGAGGTTATAACATATTTAAATTTAGGTCGTAAAGATTTTGTATAATAAATATAATAATTTCATGTTATCTCAAAGTTCTAGTCACAGAGTTTCTTATTAGGAAACTCGCAGTGCACCTATATCGTAGTCACCTAAATTCGAAAGGAGACCTACAGATTAACGTGAAATTCGAACACGGAGCATCCTAAAATCCTCGTATTAACAGATTAAAGCATTGCCAGAGGTAAATGTCAATTTTTAGGCCCGCAAAAATTACAGTCGAGTCTGGGATTTGAACCGGGACCTTCAGTATCCAAATCGCATCCAGTCATTTGAGTCACCAGTCCGAATGTAGGTGTAATGAAAAATAAGTTTGCAAACATGATACAATGAACATACTTTTTTCTATACCATCTATTTTTGCTATCAAAAAACCCGAATCAACTTTTATGTGTTTGAATACATATTTTTCAGTACTTCTAGATTAGTCTGGTGTATGTTTACGGCGTGCGATTAGGGTGTGGAAGGTCCCCGTTACAAATGCAGATCTCGGCTGCAATTTTTGTGGATCTTAAAATTGATCTTCAACTCTGGCAATGTTTTGATTTATTAATGCGAAGATGCTAGAACAATTCCTACATGTTAAGAACTTCTTATGAACATGGATGAAAAAAAAGACACTTGTTTTAAGACCAACAATAACATGAAAACAACATTTCGTCGTAACGGAAGGGAAATTTCCGAACTCTCTCTATGCGTTCTCTACATCCAGCAGACCGACACTGGTCCACACCGTTAAAACATAAACCAATCCAATGATGGCCGGGTATCGGCCGAGTGTCAGAGGACATGCCGTGTCCTTTGGACAAACTTCGACTGAGTGAGCGCCAATAGTAAGAAACGTGGCGGTGCGGTGATGGTGCGGAACAGTATCAGGCAAGTGAGGCACGATATTCAGAGGAGTTAAAATTAATCTAAAACCACTTTCGATCACCAGTGATCAACACGTGGCTAAAATCTTGCCATATTGATTATTGAACATGAAGTAAATCAAATTTTTAATTTCGAAAATGTGATTTACGGGTATACAGTTGTTAAAGCTAGAAAGATGGGATTGTGAAAGCAATTGTTTTTATTTTATTTGTATATCTTTTAAATGTTGTTAATCTTACAATTTTATTAACTATTATTTTTAAATAACAATAAATTTTTATTTAATTGTATTTTATTAATATCATATTTTACACCTAACAGATGATATATTATACTCAATTTTGGATTTAAGTTTTCAAGGGGTGACACCATCGATATCCGCCCCGGGTGTCACCCACGCTAGCTATGCCACTGTTCCCTTTCAAGTCCCTTTTTCATCCTTGGGAACAAGAAGATGTCTAAGGGTGCTAAATCTGGCGAACAGGATGCGTGGGTAAAAGTAGTAATCTTTGTTGAGCCTGAAAACTGGCAAACACAAGAGCTGTGAGTGCGGGAGCGTTGTCATGATGTAGGAACCACTCGTCGGAATTCCACAAATCCAGATCTTTTGATGCCAAACTTCTGCGCAGCCTTTTCATTAGCTCCAAATAGAATTTTTGTTTTACTGTCTGGTATTTAGGGACAAATTCTGAACCTATGATCTCTTTTGTGTCAAAAAAATAGATCAACATTGTCTTCATATTTGATTTCACTATACGAGCTTCTTTTTGGACTAGGTGAGCCAGCTGACTTCCATTTACTTGACTGTTGTTTACTTTCTGGATCGTACCCATAGCACCATGACTTGTCGCCTATGATGATTTTGTTGAAAAAGTTTGGATTGTCTTTGAATGCATCCATTTCAAGACAGGCTTGAATGCATCAATTCCTTTGATATTTGGTGAGATGTCTCGGCATGAACTTGCTGCCACTCTTTGCATCATCAAATCAACGTTCAAAATGCGCTGAATTGAGCTCCAGGACAACCCGGACAAGTCCTTGAGTTAGTAAATTGTCTTGCGTCAATCTTCGTCGAACAGATTACAGATTTAGTTGATGTTGTCCTCACTTTGTAGCCATCTCTCCCTTTTTAAACCGAGAAAACTATTCATAACTTGAGTTTCACTAAGAGCATGTTCTTTGTAAGATGTTTGGATCATCACAACAGTTTCTGCTGCATTCTTGCTGAGTAAAAAACGAAACTTCACAGCTGCATGTACGAATCAGCCATCTTTTCATGTCATGTCAACACTGTACACATATACAAAGAACTGCCAGAGAAACCACACTAGTCACTGTGGGGTGACGCCACTTGGTGGAATGACTCAGCAGAGGTCCTACAACAGCTCTCTGGTGGCACTACCTGCTATTACAAGTACACAATGCGCAGCACTATGATTCCGATTATTTTTGGGTACCTCCTCATATGTATCCCTGAAATTTAGACCCATTTTTGAACAAATTACAATGAACTGTAATTCTTATGAACATAACTTTTACGCCTAGTGGCATAAATGTATATTTTACTATTTATTTCAAATAATCTGCCACCAATGTTAAAATCCCTAACTTCTCGAACAGCTCTCTGCATGAAGTTCCACTGCTATCCCCAAAAATAATTTTTATCATTCAGTTTTGGGCCCTGAATACTTTGTCTCTATGAGTAGGATCAACCCAGAATATTATTACATATGACAGTAAGGAGTGAAAATAAGTAAAATAAAATAGTTTCCTCATACAGAGATATTGCTGAAATTGTACATACTGCAAATGTGGCTGCAGCCAATCGCTTCAGTAAGTCAGAGACATGCACCCTCCGATTGAAATTATGATCAATATGAAAAACCTAGAAATTTCACACTCTACCTCTTACATGGATTAGCCTGAAAATTTTATGTCTATGTCTGGTGTTATTCTGTGTGATGTAGTGAACTGCACAGATTAGAATTGAGAACATCCACAGAAACACACACATTAATAATAACCATAATACAAGTACGTAAAAACTAAACTGTAATGACTGAAACATAATCCATAGCTCAAACACACAGAAAACCACAGTAATTCTACATTTGTAAAAACTCCTAGACAATGAACACCAACTGAAAAACACTGAGATGACTTGTAAGCACTTGAAATACTAAAAAACAACACATAACAAGATTTCTAGATATAAAAAACAAACAAGATTAGAAAACAGTGGTCCGTGAGTACACAAATGTAAAAATCAGACATCCACCACACAATTTTTCCCCCTTTCTAGAACATGAATTATTAAAATAAACAGCAAGATCAAAAATACATTAAAAAATATGCAAGGCCATCAAAACAATAACATTTAATCAATACATATCAAATATAAAAATAGTAAATAAGTACAAGAACAGATAACATCAAGAGCTTCAGAGCAGTGTGGAGACACACTATAATCACTGCAGAAAGGGGATCCTATAAAACCAGATAAACAATCAGTGGAAGACTGTGATATGAAGCTGGGAAGATGCATCACATAAGTAGCAGAAGTAGTAAAAATTATACAATAAATCATCCTCTAACTCATTAAAATGTCAAAAAGACCTAACAGTTAACCATATGAAAAATATTAACAAATATAAATTTATAATGATGCTTGTTTTGAGACATAATAATGTCATACCAATTAAAAAAGTAGCAACAGGCCCTCGACCCAATTCTCACTTATGGCACAGCTTGCTGTGTAAAATGCTTCTGAGATTTGGATTACACTTTAAACTGTAGGTCCCCTATATCAGATAGGATTACTGGGTAAGGTTATGGTAAAAAAAGAAGCACAAGCGTGGCAAATCGAAAACTCTGTCACTATGTGGCCAAACGCTGCAGGGATACCCCGGCCAGCAATGTCACACATATTTACTTTTTTTTCAAGAACTAGATAAGGAAGTGCTAAACCTCGACCCATCTCCAAATGCATACGAAAAATTTATTGAAATAGTTAAAGCCATCTCACGGAAACATATTCCACGAGGCTGTAGAACAACTTATGTCGCTGGACTGGATAATGACTCCAAGTTTCTTCTTGAGAGATACAGGCACCTTTACGAAGAATATCCTTTTTCTGAAGAAACCATACAGACAGGTGAAGATCTCCTACGCGCTGTGTCTACTGCTAGAAGAGATAAATGGTGCAATTTAATGTCAGATTTAAACATGAAACAGAATAGTCGTAAGGCTTGGAAATTACTGAAAAACCTCAATAGTGATCCAAGTAGCACTCCACCTAGTCTCCTTAAAATTAGTCCAAATCAAATAGCACACCAACTGCTACTGAATGGAAAGACTAGAAGAAGACCTGAAAAAAGAAAGTTCCAAAGGCACCCTGACGAGCAAGACCATCTTGGGAATCCATTCACACTGATAGAACTGGAAGCCGCCTTGCAGTCTTTGAAGATTAACAAAGCTGCAGGCTTAGATGACCTGAGAACAGAGCAAATTAAAATGTTTGGCCCAGCTACAAAGCAGTGGATCTTGAATTTGATGAATGCCTGCACCTCCAACTTACAGATCCCCAAGATCTGGTGGAAAGCCAAAGTTGTGGCACTGCTAAAGCCTGGAAAGGAACCAACAGATCCAAAAAACTTCCGACCAGTTTCACTCCTTTGTCATTTACACAAAGTCTTGGAGAGATTGATCCTCAATCGTATCTCAGAGTGCATTGACAAAATGCTTATAAAGGAACAGGCTGGTTTTCGACCTGGTAGGTCATGCTGTGGCCAAATTCTTAACCTCACACAGTATATAGAGGATGGGTATGAAAGAGGACAGGTTACAGGTGTGGCATTCATCGATCTCACAGCGGCGTATGATACAGTCAACCACAAAATTTTGATAAGTAAGGTATATTCCATCACAAAAGACTACCATCTAACACAAGTCATCCAGTGCTTACTACAAAACAGAAGGTTTTACGTCACCCTCCACAATAAGAAGAGTTGATGGAGAACTCAGAAGAATGGCCTCCCTCAGGGTAGTGTGCTGGCCCTACTCTTGTACAACATACACAGACGGAAAAAAAAATCCCAACACCAAGAAAGACTTGTGTTAGATAAACGAAATTTGGTAGGCGTGTTTATACATCTGAAAGATGACATCGATTCAAATTTCGCGCTTCGCGCATAAGTGTGGCGCTAGTAGCGCTACTCAGAGCTTGCAAATCAGGTTTGCTTTAAATACGCGCTGTAAAGTTTGTGAACGTTATTTACCGCTGAGATTTGACATAGTGAGTTGATGTTAGCCAAGAATGCCTTTAAGAAGACGAAGAAGCCATTATCAACAGCTCACCGAGTTTGAACGAGGTCGTGTAATAGGGCTACGAGAAGGTGGATTTTCTTTTCGCGATATTGCAGAAAGACTTGGCCGGAATGTATCCACTGTGCATGATTGTTGGGTGCAGTGGTCAAGGGATGGTACTGCCTCAAGAAGACCGGGTTCCGGGAGGCCACGTGGCACTACTGAGAGGGAAGACCGCCGTATTCGGCGTACAGCTGTGGCGCATCGTACTGCGTCTGCGGCAGAAATTCGAGCTGCAGTTGGTACCACAGTGACACAATGAACTGTTAGAAATCGGTTACTTCAAGGACAGCTCCGAGCCAGGCGCCCTGTAGCGTGCATTCCACTGACTACAAGCCATCGCCGTTTGCGACTCCAGTGGTGTCAAGCCAGAGCTCATTGGAGGACGGAGTGGAGATCTGTTGTGTTTTCTGATGAAAGCAGGTTCTGCCTTGGTGCCAGTGATGGCCGAGTGTTGGTCAGAAGGAGGCCAGGGGAACGCCTGCAACCAAACTGTCTGTGGCCTAGACACACTGGACCTACACCTGGAGTCATGGTCTGGGGAGCAATTTCCTATGACAGCAGGAGCACTCTTGTGGTTATACCAAACACACTGACTGCAAATTTGTACGTCAGTCTGGTAATTCAACCTGTAGTGCTGCCATTCATGAACAGCATTCAAGGGGGAGTTTTTCAACAGGATAACGCTCGCCCTCATACCGCTGTTGTCTCGCAACGTGCTCTACAGAGTGTCGACATGTTACCTTGGCCTGCGAGATCACCAGATCTGTCTCCAATTGAACACGTATGGGATATCATTGGACGACAACTCCAGCATCATCCACAGCCAGCACTGACCGTCCCAGTATTGACAGCACAAGTACAACAAGCATGGAACTCCATACCACAAAGTGACATTCGAAACCTGTATGACACAATGCATTCACGTTTGCAGGCTTGCATTCAAATTTCTGGAGGTTACACCGGCTATTAATTTAACAGTATTTCACATTTGAAATGCATTTTCTTGAGCTTAAATTAACCTGTGATCTTGAAAATTTAATCAATTAAACATGTTAACTTGACAAATGCATTGTCCAAATTTCATTACTCTACAATAATTTTTTCTTGGTGTTGGGATTTTTTTTTCCGTCTGTGTATATACAAATATATACTGGAACAAGAGCATTAATTTATGCTGATGACACAGCAGTTGCAGCTCAAGGCACAACCTTTGAGGCGGCGGAGGTGAAGCTGACAACAGCTCTTGAAGATATGGCCAAGTATTATGATGCTAATCACTTGAAGCCCAACCCTGGAAAAACACAGGTCTGTGCATTCCATCTGAGAAACAGAGAAGCCAGAAGGAAGTTGAACATCAACTGGAGGGGGCAACAACTACTACACTGCAATACACCTAAATATCTAGGAGTAAAGCTTGATCGATCTCTCACATTCAAAACCCATTGTGAGGATCTGAAACTTAAAGTATCTGCCCAGAACAACATCATCCGGAAACTTACAAGTACCTCCTGGGGAGCACATCCAAATGTGCTTCATACATCTGCCCTGGCACTTAGTTTCTCTGCAGCAGAATACTCAGCACCAGTTTGGCAAAACTCTGCACATGCTAAGCAGGTTGATATAGCATTGAATGATACTGGTCGCATTGTAACAGGTTGCCTAAAACCAACTCCTATTAGTAAAATATACCAAATCATGGGTATAGCACCACCTGACATTCGTAGGAAAACAGCTGCAGAGAGGGAGAAGAGGAAACAAGAAACAGACCCCAGACACCCTTTGTTTGGACACGAACCTCAACTCACAAGGCTGAAGTCAAGGAAGAGCTTCGTACAATCAACTACAGCCATAACATCTTCTACTGGAGCGCGCCGTCTAGAACTATGGCGAAATTCGTTGCCTGAAGAACAGTGGAGGAACATCAAAGAGACACCGGCTGCGGGATGTAATCAGCCATATGCTATATGGAAGGCTCTAAACAGATTAAGAACTGAAGTGTCCCGATGTAAATATAATATTAAAAAATGGGGGTACACTAATGATAACGATCTATGTGAATGTGGTGAGCTTCAGAACCCACAACATCTTCTGATATGCAGGAATCTCCCTGAAACCTGCAATATCAACGACCTTTACAGGGCAAAGGAGAAGGCCATCAAGATTGCGGAATTCTGGTCACATTCTATATAATTGTGTTTATAGTTTAATATTAATTAATTAATGTTATTTGTTTTTTCAACTTGTTATGTCCTGGACACGAGAAATAAATAAATAAACTTTTTTAAGTTATGGTTTGTTTCTTCAGCTGAGAACCATTATAAAAACAAAAAACGAATAATATTATGACTGTGCTCCAAGTAATTTATGTGAGAGGGAAGTAACAACTCTTATGCAGAGCTTCTTAGCTGATTTCCCCATCAATTTTTTGCAGTTTTCATCACAAGCTCCTACTTCATCCTCTGTATCTATCTTTTTTACTCATGCATTACATCACAAAACATATTTTCTTGATCACACAATTTATCATCCAATCCTGTGAAGTATTCTAGAAACCAATTTCCCCCCCCCCCCCCACAATCTAATGCCTAGACTGCTCTGAAGCAAAACTGTCCTTAGCAGATTCAGTTTTATAGTTATCATTTCTTTAGAGCATGGAACTTTCATGTTTAGTCCTTTTCTGGTACAAATTTTATCATTTCTGACATTTAGTTATTTGCCTACTGAATCATGTAAACTATGAGATCTGTTTGAAAATTAATCAATCTTGAGCCAGAAAAAGTAAGTTTTGCACCTTATTGAATACAATACAAAATATGTATTTCGCACGCTTATATTCTCTTAATCTTCATCGTTTAACTGCTGTTGGCACTATTTATTTTATTTCACTGAGTGTGCTGGTAGACTAAGTATAATAGAAATGATACTGACTGTATACTATGCACAGTCTCTAAGCACTTTTAATGAATTGCCAACACACCACATAAATTATAAATCGGACTTTGTTTATACGAGCTCTCCTTATAGTGCTTGTTAAATAGGATTTTACCTTTATAATCAATTTGTATGTTTATAAATATTTCTTATTATTTGTATTATCATGATACAATTATAGCTATTACTGATCTTTATAGCTTCTATTAGTCAACCAAACCAGGCAACCCCCTCTCAGTTAGTCATTGCTACAGAAACTCAACAGTGTTCCTCAGAATAAACAAACTGACCTTAGCCAAGGAACCCCACAATTCAAGGATATATTATATATTAAAATATGTAATTTCATTCTAGGATAATATATCTGTTATCCTACAGCCCCCCTCCCCCCAAGTTCACCATACAATTATGATGGCAAAGCAATCGTAAAGAGTAATGGTAAACTTATGATAGGACAGTTAACTTTTTTTCAAATGTTCTCTTAGTACCATCCAACATCAAGACAATGCTAATGATAATCAAGGAAATGAGAACTTTTCAAGTAAGGAGAGCTAATGTTGTGATTGCTATACAAACATTAAACAATATTCAAAACTCTACATTTACAATTTTTCAGAACAAAACAAATGCCTTGATGAGTTTTTCAACTCAGTTCCAATGAGCACCAACTGGTTATCATTGCATAGTGTCTGTAACACAGATAGATATGCAGAGTTACCATTCTTATCACTTAATAATAACAATAATAAAACAGGATTAAAATATTCTGTACATTGGAGTTTGTAACATCTAAACACTGAACAGGAATCCTGACTAAATTTTGTATGCAGGATGAGGTGTTAAGCATAGCTTTACCCCTCTACAAAACAAAAACCTTTTTTTCTGTATTTCCAGTTCAATTTTTTCCAGTTATCCATACAAAATAACTGTCTGTTTGTAGCTAATCTTACTTTACTAGAATAGTAAAACTGCAAACCAACTTTAAAATAGACAGAGAACTCTGTGAATGTTCAATGCCATTATTCTTAAACTGCTTTGATCTATAATCATAAACATAACTTGCCTCAACACTGTCAAAAATGTTACAGTTTACATCCTTCAAAATCATCAAATTACCTACTCCATTTACCTTCACTAAACTCTGTCCCATCTTTTTTACATGACAAAAGTCACCTGTTCCTTTAATTTCTCTGACATCAAAAAAATTCACTGACTTACAACCCTTTTCTACGGATTCAGCTGTTTTCATACAAGCTAAAGTCTGTTTACTTTTCATCTTTTAAGAAAAAAAAATTCTTCTTTGACAATTAGACTATCCTCTACAGCAGGGGTGGCCTTGAACATTTTTCTGGCCCACGAGATTCATCATGCTTCTACAAAATATTTGTTATATTTCATTTTTAGTGTTATATATTTCTTTACAATTTGCATTTAGTATCATTATTACTATATTATCTATGTTTACATGTAAGTATAATAGTAAATACAATAATAACTCATGTTTCACCCCAAAAAATTCTCTAGTGGGGACATATAATTTTATATGTGGCCCGCGGAGTTATGAAGCACTTGCAAAGTGGCCCACAAGATCATTTGGGTTGGCCACCCCTGCTCTACCTCAACATTAATTGTGGTATCACTTACCACATATTCTTTAATTACTGCATTAATACCTTTACCTTCAAGCATATAAAACAAAGATTTACAATGAATTGTATTCATACCTTATTCAATCCCTCTAATTATCATACCTCGCTGTTAAGCAGTTATTTAAAAAAAATCTAATTACCATATTCTTATCAGTAACAGTATCTATTATAGGTTTCAGGTTGCATATCTCAATTACTTCTTTTAACACTGTGTAATGCTCTTCAGCCCCTTTAAAACATTCGCTTATCTTTACTTGTAAACCTTCATAAGATTCTTGCATGACTCTCTCTAATTTAGATAGACTGTGACCTAAGAATTATTACAGTGTTTTATTTGCTCACTTAATTCAGATTGTGTTGCTCTAAGTTGTGCTGTAAGTTGAGTTGTAAGTTGTGTTCCAAATCGAAACAGTATGTTTTCCAATGCACCTACAGTGTTTGTTATTTCCAAAAGAAACTTCTAAATCTGGAGCACTGATTTCTTGAGATACCACAGTACTTTTTCCTGTTGGTGAAAAGGTTTCAATGCAGGTAGATCATAATTCCAGAGCTAATAACAAAAAATCGCCAGTCCCTATCCACAAAGATTTCGTCGCCCTCCATGTTAAAAATAACAAATTCACCTAGCAATTTGCGAAGTATTAATCTACAATTATTGTAGAAATGCTAATGTTCTATTGTTAACATCATATTTCTAGATACACATAAAAAGTTTCTATCCCACTTTGTGGAATATGTAAATTAGGTCTTCACTATACCAAAGGTTACATCAGTCGATATCCTTAGTATATAAAATACTGCAACCATAATTGCTTAAATAATAAAAAAAAAGTCTAGAAAAAAGTCACTTATCTTTCGTTATATTTTGTAGCCGGTGGGTTCACTTACACCTTAGTCACCTGTTTATTGCATCTGCGTTGAATATTTTTGTGTAATGGCTAGTTCACGCTCCGCCACTAGTCACCCTGTAGGTTCCTGAAGAGTATTTTCTCTTCCTTTCTTGATGTTTGACTTATGATAATAAATCAGTTTGTCAGTTTACACTGCAAATCCTTTTCTATAGCACTTAAAGTCCTGTCACGGTCACCATGTCGTATTTCCTGTGCTTATATTCTTCTTAATCTTTGTTGTTTAAGTGCTGTTGGTGACACTATTTATTTTGTTTCACTGAGCGTGCTGGTAGACTAAGTATAATAGAAATGATAGTTGTATACTTTATACATTCTTTAAGCACCTTTAATGAATTGCCAACACACCACATTAATTACAAATTGGACTTCATTTGTACGAGCTCTCTTTGTAGCGCTTGTTAAAAAGGACTTTGCCTTTATAATCATTTAGAATGTTTATACATATTTCTTGTTGTTTGTATTATCACAATACAATTATACCTATGACTGATCTTTACAGCTTCTATTAGTCAACCAAACTAGGCAACCCACTCCTAGTTAGTCATTACTATGGAAACTCAAGAGTGTTCCTCAAAATAAACAAACTGACCTTAGTTAAGGAATCCCACAATTCAGGAATATATAAAAATATGTAATATCATTCTAAGATAATATATCTGTTATCCTACAAGTTCCCTTTTTATTTCACATACTTAGTACAATGATCCATCCTATATTGGAAGCAGATATAGGAGCCTTCTTTTGGGATGAATTGCAACCGTGTTGTAGTGTTTTCTATCATATCCCCACAGTTCTAAAAACTAAGTCTTCTTGGCATTCTTTTCATCCTCACCTATAGTCTTCAGGAATTTGAGATTCGTGTTGAAGAACCCCAGCATGTCCTGTGGAATTACAAGATGGATTTGTTGCTGATATTGAGAAAGTCAATTGAGCACAAATCCTGGTGCAACTCTTTGTAGCCCAAATCCGTAGGCAAAATGCTGTCTGCAGAACCAGTGCTGATCACAACCCCTACCATCAATTTGCCAGAGTTGTCACACGATGGTCTTGCATGACCAATATATGCACTCTGTTGATAAAAAAACAGCATTTAAAGTTACTGATGGTCTTTCCTGAACACCGCTCACTCTACATGGACACACAGCAATCTTCACAATGGTTGTACTACTGTTTGATCTGCATAATCCCCACTGTATTATAATCAAAAGTTGGTATATTTTGAGGATTGTTTATGCAAGGGTATACCCTAGTTTCTGAAAGAAATTCATGCACTACCACTGTTCTATGCACTCAGTCATGTAAGTATAACTAAAAGTGATGGACAGAAGTTTAACAACATCGCTGTCTTGCAGTTATTAAAACTTCAGCATTGCTGTGTAACATCAAGTGTGGAAGATCCTATCTATGACTATGTACAGTTGGCACTACACCATCATTAGTACCTGTGGTGGAAAAAAATGGCTCAATATTTTTTGAACAGACCTTGTAATATTCCATAGCTATCCTTTTTTTTTCTTCTCCATACCACTGTAATTTCTACACTTGAGTTCAGCAGTTTTTATTGTTCCTTAGTACATATGCCTCCATATTTCAAATGCCCATTTGGGGAAATTCCCCTTTTACCCAGTCCATTGTTTATATAGTTCAACATTTTATCCAGATGCCATCTTGGTATCAAATGCAACACACTTTGTAGAGACAAGTTTTTATTTATTTATTTATTCTCTGTAGAATCAAATAGCTCATCCTTGTAGGTTTGGTGTAATCCATGGTGAGTGAGCTAATTTATTAACACGCGGGATGGATATCCATATCCTCTATTTTATGTTGGGAAGGATTTCAAAGATTCTCCATTCTGTTTCTGAACTGTTTCAGAATGGAGGCCTTTGTGTTACTGTGTGCATTACGTCGTCTTGTTTGAAAATAATAAATAAAAATTAGTCATTGAATTTCATCATTTGTGAAACCACGCTCTCACCGAAGAATTTAAGTGATAATATATTTAACTTTAATGGCAATTCAAAACACTTGCGAATAGAAAACTATATTTTCAAAAAAATATTTCCACCAATTGTGAAACCTGTTTAAGCCTCATTGTGAATTACTTGTGATAAGACTTAAAACCGTAATCTTTGAGTTACATTACATGCTGTTGCCATTCATCTTGACTATGGTTTTTAACATCTTACTTTTGGAATCCTCTTGACAACTCTAGAATTGCTTCACTTCTGTAACCAATAACATGTTGCCCTTTTTCTTACTTCCAGGTCCAAGGGACATAAGCTGAGAATGACAAGCAGTGTTTCAGTAAGGATAGTCCAATTACGCTATTGACATCGCATTCAAAAGTACTCTAACAAATAAAAACTGATTTGGCAACACATCTAAAAACAGGACTAAATTACTGCTCAGGATTCGCCAATCTCAACCTATTTGGCCATCTGCCAGTACCATAAATTTCAAAAGCTGTATTGTTAGGGCGCTATTGTTGACGCGCCGTAAAGCCACAGAAACAACAACAACAAAAGCTGTGTTGATTGCACCATGATATTATCTGATCATCGGATGTGGCATTATGAATCTTTTCTGCCCAATGTTGATTTTAGGGCTTTACACATTGAAGTCATTGGATGAGAGTGAAAGGACTGGGGGCAAGGAATGGGAAGGAATTTGGCCATTGCCTTTTGAAGAAACCACCAAGCATTTGCCTGGAGTGACTTGGGTAAACCATGGAAAACCTGGATGACTAGACGGGTATTTGAACCCATTTGTTTCTGAATTAGAGGCAAGGGCATTACTGCTCACCCACCACATTCGGTCTGAATTTTAAAATGAAGTGCTACTCATAATTGGCTTTACTTTACGTTTCTTCTTGGTTTTGGTAAAATACACAGTTTCACATTTTCTCTCGAGTTGGAATATAATATGATACTACCAGTGCCACCTTTTTCTTGATGGCCTGCACCAAAGAACCTCTTGAAAATTCATAATTTCCTTTATCTTCTTGTAATCCTCATTTGTCTCAATTTCCGTGATAACATCTTTTTTGTAGTTCTCATGTATGTGATCCTGATTTGGTCTTTCTTTAGAATTAGCAGTTGTGTAAATTCCTTTTGTACCCAACTGTACCCCTTTCCGACTTTTTGACGAAATGTAAACAGCATCCTCCTGCTTCTTTTGAGTGCTCTCAATATGTGTGTGTGATGTTGGCAGTGCTAGAAGCTGTTTTGAAAACAAACTTTAACAGGTATCAAAGTTACCATTCTGTTTTCCTTTCACAGCATTTCATTTACATTTTACAATTGAGTTATTCTTCCAATCAATGTAGTTGAACATGTCATTTCCTGACTAGGAAGTTCCTATTCAATCTAAGGTGACAAACATAACATCTATTTTCAATATTTTTGGTTGCAGGTAGATCTCCGAGTCCTGCCACTGATGAGTGTTGCAGTGTCAATGAGGAATACATTTGACTGTTTGCCTTTACTTCCAGATATGGCTGTTCTTTAGTAGGGTGGTTGAAGTGCATTTACATGAATGTGATAATGAACCACTGATGCAGAATGGGAATGTTGCATCTGTATTTCAGTGCTTTTTTTACTTAGTCTACTCAGCAACAATAACGTAAGAAGAAATACCACGAGGTGATATTTATATGGAAGGGAAGGAAAAATATACTCACCACTCACCAAAGATAAAGGGATGAGGGCAGTGGCAACAAAAACCACTCCAAAAATACAGAAAACAATATTTTGGGCTATGCTCTCTTTCAAGAAAATCGAACCATGTGACTAAGGTTCACCCATGGACAACACAGTTACATGAATGACGGGTATGGTAGGATTGGAGGTGATGGTTGAGTTGGCAGTGGTCATGGGTTTGGGGGGAGGGGGACAACAGTAGTATCAGTGGAAATGAAATCACGGAATGAAATTAATCAAAATAAAGTAAAAAGGGAGCATGTAAAAAAAAAAAGGTGAAAAATTATATAAAAAAGATAAATAATAAACCAAAACAAAACTACATTTTGAAATATATGTAAACAAATAAACTATATTAGCAAGTGATGGGTATATCAACAACAGGAGGGTATTATTTGAGAATGGGACCTGGTAGTGTCTGTTATCCAGAATATGTTGGTAGGCCGATTTCCACCTCCAGAGTGTGTATGGGGATGTTGTTTTAGGGAGTATTCTAATGGTTCTTGACTGTGAAACAGTTTTTGAGGTCAGCAGCAGGATGGTATAAATTTTGGGAGTAATTTGTTTGTCTGCGACCATTTATTCTAATGGATAACAGCTATTGTAAGATCTCTGGCAATGGAGGCAGGTGAGCTGGTATATACAGGTGGCCTGGCCTATGATAGGATAGGTTTCACCAGTGGTAGGGTTACAATTGGCTGTGGTGGTTTGATGCATATTGCTTGTTTTGCAATGATAAGTTGCTGAAATGGTGACTGACTACTCTGGTATTGTGACCTTGCTGACGTCGCTGTTGTCACATTATGACGAGCAGTGTGGTATGTTGCACACATTGGGCAATGAGGTGACACCATTTTCCCAAGCAGTACTATGTTAACTGCTCTTTCACATAACTGATAAAAATTTTATAACAGTTAACTCACTTTTGCTAACAGAAAGTTAAACACTCTTGATTACTCAACAGTTTCTTTTTAGAAGTTTGTACAGTGAAGCATTTCTCTTGTGAAATACTGTGCGTACAGCATTCTCACACATATGATAATATTCATTCACAGTTTACTCATTTTTAATCCAAAATGCACAATTTTGTTCACATGTACATCAGCACGCTCAATTAAACAAAATATATTATTATTGTAACCCTCGATATTATTCTATCCACATAAAATACAATTACAATACGGAATGGCTGGACACAATAACATACACTGCAGCCATCTTGGCATAAGTTGGGACAAGTAGTAATATCATCATGTAGGTTAAGATACGTGCCTGCTGAGATGATTTTCTGCTACTGTTTCTTCCTGAATGTCAGGCAGGATGTTTATCTATTTCAAGGGAACAAAATTTGATGGCAGTGCTACTAAGTGTGTCCACAGGAATTTCTCAAGGTCTTACTGTACAGATCATTTCAGCTTTTTATGGCTCATTCCCATAAAAATTACATCCATGTTACATACTCACTTAAAAAGAAAAAAAAAGTTGGTACAAAATTGTTAATTTTCAGATTTTTTATTACAACTAAAATATCACGAACAAATTTGAATTACCAAGCCACTACTGAGTTTTAACACAAGACTAAGATGCCAATGTTTAACTTACAACAGCTCTGATAATTACTTCTTCAGTTATTGCATCCATACACGTTATCAACCATTGCCATCTAGCAACTATTGTTACTGAATTAACTGCTACGGTTTGCCCGGCCGAGATCTTGTTGAGTGCTGCTTTGTTTACGGCTAAGCTGTTTACCTGCTCTAGAATGCCGCTTTCGACTGATACCTTCGCTGCTGAGCTGGGCACGCGGACCGGACTGCTGTGTGCTGAATAAGTCTGGAGCGTTGTGTGCGACGTTCTTCTGCTGTCGCTCTGCGATTTGAAACCCCAGATACAAAATAAATGCTGTTAATATAAGATCTAAAGTTTTTCAATTTAAAGCTCCTCTAAAAGCAAATGTATGCGTAAGCAAACATGCAGGTAGTTCATATACTAAATAGATATTATAGCAACTGAAATGTTTTTTGTTTATGAGCGTAGTAATTTATCTGGAGATAATATCTTTCTGAATACCTTTCACAAATTCTGCACATATTTTCGAGTCTTCTTTTTGACCTGGGCTATGGACCGCTACTAGCGAAGTTAAATATATATATATATATATATTTTTGTCTGGTTTTAGAGGCGTATAAATGTAACATAATTGTTACTCTGCAGTTACCCATGGTTAATAATTCTTTTTGTGTGATAAGCCTTGAAAAATGGTACAACACACAGTGGTACATTACATGTTCTGCATTGGTTTCTCGACACACTTTCTGTTTCAAACATACAGCGCATTTATACATTGGCGTGCTCTTCTTTGAATTTTCAATATGAATGAAATTTGAAAAATGTCTCCCAGTTAAATCCTTGATGATATTCTTTATCAGAGCATCTTCCATTGCTAGGTTTGTTCTGTTCTGTGGTATATGCTCCAAAAAGTTCTCTAAGGGGGTGTCCATAAATTACGTGAGATGAAATGGGGGGGGGGGGGGGTCCGTCGAAATCTTACCAAGGGTGAGAGGGAGGGCCAACGGAAATCTCACGTGAGATTTTTGAAACTTTTGTTGGACTGTAGAGCTGAGCTAAAAAAAAAGGTCTATAAATGACACGAAAGTCAATTTTAGGGGGGGGGGGGGATTTACTCGAAAAGTGCAGATTTGGAAGGTTGAGACCTAAAAAAGAAAGGTTTCAAAAAGTTACGGAGGCTATTTCTGGGGGGGGGGTCCTCACGAACCAGTTCTCACAAGAGGGGGGGGGGGTCCGGAAAAATACCACACGTAATTTATGGATGCCCCCTTACCAGAGACAGATCAAACTTTGCAGCTGGCATTTTTCGTGTGGTTACTACTCGGTGAAAAGCCTGAGCATTTAAAATGCAGTGTTCGAGAATGTGGAAAAAGAACTTTTTATACCACTTCATAGTGAAAATATAGTGTGAACTGATTCTCGTGTATCTGTTCATCTCATCAGCAATAGATATCATATGATCTTCTGTTAGAAATATCAGGAAAAATGACAAACTGCTGGAATGTTAACCTAATCCACACTTGTATCCCGCAGCTTAATCGTCAAGCGCGTGCGGTCAAACGTGTCATTAAAGCATTCTCTTTTTCCACACATTTCGCTCTCACTATCTCTAGCTTCAAATTCTGAAGAATTTTCACCTCTTGTGGAGACAATTGGTTATTTTCCACTAGCTGATGTACACAGCTTAGGACTATTACTTCGAGATCCTGTCGAAGGGTCATCACTGTCATCCATATCAAAGAGATCATATTCACTGTCACTTCTAGTAAGAATCTCCATGATTTCTTCCACTGTACAAATATGACGGCATGCCATTTTCTCAGTGAAAACTAAAAGGAAAAGAGTAACACAAATTAGATTGCAGCTGCCAACGCTCAAGGGCCGAATGAGGAAAAACAACTAACCACCCTGGGTGGAAATATGGCTACATGACCATGCCGCTAAGAGGCTAACACGTGCAGAGCACACAGGGTTCTGAGTGGCCCGACGTGTTAACACGTCCAGAGCACAGACAGGGCGGCGTGTGTATACACGTCTGGAGCACCTGGGCGCAGTAGTAGCCACGCGCGTTAACACGTCTAGAGCAGTCAAAGGGTTAATTGCTAATTATGGACACAGGAGTCATATAAATACAAATCTGAGAATCAGAATAATATGAATAAATCATGACAATTAGCCTTTTGAAAGCGGGAAACTTTCTTCTTACTTCTTCATATCTGATAGTTATGCTTCGAAACACTACCACTTTTGTTAATGCAGGTTTAATTTGTCTTTACCAGCAGCTATAATTAACAGTATTTCTCTTCCCTTAATGATTTGGGGGATCAGACCCACTATTTTCCATCATAGTATATCAACTGCAGGACTTGAAATATAAATTGTGCCCTTGACTAAAATGTAACTGCCTACATCAATGTCAAAATCATACAAATGGTAAATAAAATTATTAATAAGAAAACATCCAACTGCAAATAACTTTACAGCATATCCATAAGGGATAGATACCGTTCCTGTTACAATAGACATAAGAGAGAAATTCGTCTCATACATATAGAAATTTTTCAATCAGTATGCATCAAATCATATAAACAACTAAAACATTAAAGGAGCTGTAATAAAACCACAAGAAGCATTTGCACTTGACATTTAGAACTGTAACTGTTACAAAATGTTGTGTTGCTGATGTAGTTACGTACATGTGGCAGTTACCTATCTACAAAAGTAATACCAGTAGCTGTTTTAAAATAGAAACATATTACATAAAAACTAAAGTCATCACTTTTTGTACAAAACATTAGTCCTGAACGACCCTTTCAGTAAAATATGAAATAATTCAACTATAAAATCATTAATGTACTGTAGTCTTGCAGATAATAGTTAGCAACTGGGAGTGCTCAGTTTAGTTTGCAGCTCCTTTGCGAAATAGGTTGCTCTTTTAGTTCGTTAGTTCCCATCTCGAATTCCAGAGAAACGGATCATTCACTCGCTTTGCTACTGTGCATGCTATTCTGTTTGTTATCATAGGTTTTTTTAAATGTATTGATCAGTGTTGCTAATGCCTGGGTTATCAAGGACAATGGGCCAGGAAGTAAAATTCTCCACAGAAATTGATAACATTAAAAAGAACTTTCTAGTATTCATTGATAAATATCTGGAGTATCATAAATGAATGGTTATATTTTAATGAAAGCAATTGGATATGCAAAATCCAAAAATTAAATTTAAAACCTGAAGGTTTCATTTGATGACTGAAGACAATATTAGAAGTTCTAAATTTACAAGAAAAAATGAGTATCAAAGTGGAAGAACTTTACACTGAAATAACTATATTACACAAAATCTAGGTAAAAGTAAGAGAAGTATCTCATTAATAAATTAAAAAAAAAAAAAAAACGAGATTTTGATGTACATTAATTTATCAACTGAATGTGATAAAGCATTGTAGACAAAAAAAATGTTAAAAAATACAAGAAATGCAAAATAGTTTAAAAATAAAATAGTAAAAAACAAACTGTACTTTTCTACTGTTTCATAAAATATTATATTTTTGAAGTGTATTATATTTTTACAGCTTATTCTAAAAAAATAAACTATAATCAACTGAAAAAAATGTCGCTAACCCTATCGGCAAATAGTGATAATTCGCGACTGGGAGCGTTCAGTTTACTTCACAGCTCCTTAGCGAACTAGGTCACTCCCATTTCCAATTCCAGAAAGACAGATCATTCATTCGCTTTGCTACCGCTACTGCTTGCTATCTTTTGTTTGTTATGATTGCTGTGGCTATCTGTGGTTGTCTTTTTAATTGTTAATGGGATCAAAGCATGTTTTGTTTGAACATTCCCCTTAAATTTCGATTTAAATCTTCTGCAATAATTATTAATGTTGAACAGTTTTTTTCTTTTTATATCTCTCTCTTCAGTAAAATGTGTCCACAGGGAACTATGTTTTCTTTTAGATGACACAGCAATAAATAACCTAAAATAAAAGTCGGTCTTCGGAAAAGGATCGAATTAACTAATGAGCTAAGGAGTAAGGGATTTGGGAACTAGTTTGTTTGTGAACTACATAAGACTAATGTACTGTGCAGTGATGGAATCTAAGAGAACAACTATGTATCATTCATGTATGGTAAAACCTACATTAATCTAAATTTGCAGCTGTTTTGAAATGCATTTATCAAATATTTTGTTGCTATTAAATTATGATAAGCAATGGCTTTTACCCAATCTAGAAGCTGATTTTTTATGAAGCACCATTAAGATTGTATGTAATGAAAAGAAAGAAACTGTAATAACCAACTTTATTGGTTAATGAAACCATTTTTACAAGTATATCAGTCACAATTTTAATTAAATAAATATACATTAATTTTATTGATACAAAGCTCATTTTTAACACTAGAATATTTCAACTGTATAAAAATATACATCACTAAAAATATGAAGGAATCTTAGGTAATTAACATGAAAAATAAATAAAATTAGGCATACACTTGAGAAGTCGATTTCCATACAAATAAATGGAAAGAACAAAGGAAAGTTAATTTTTTACTGCAACTGTCGCACACAATTTTCCTACTTTACTAAATGTATGTATATAATTATGATATGCAAAACATCAAGCATTTGAAGCATACCCTCTCTGTAGTAAATTATTTGTTGTAACATTTAATGAGATTCTAGTCTATAATCACATTACAACAAATACAACTACCTGGAGCATCAAGTAACAAATATTTACAATGTGTATTAAACAAATTTGTGATCAATTATTCGATGACAAATTAATCTATTTATGAACATTACAGGAAATAAATACTGAAACTATTTATGGATGGAGTAAATCTGGTAATCTCATTGGAAACCATAAATATTTTTTGTACAATCACATTTGCATTTATGAATAAGAAGAATTTAGGCTACATTTAAACATACAAAAGATCAGAGACAAATCTACACTGTATTTTAAAACAACATGCATACACACAGCAATTTTCATAACTATTAAAACTTAGAAAATAATAAATATTAATTAAAGGTAGCCATCTATCAAAAAATGTTCAAAAAAATAAATAATACTGTTACTAATCCATAAGTTAATCCCTATGACTAACAAATCAAATATTGCAAATATTTTCCACTGGAATAATAATACAATAACAAAATACATGAATATATTTATTGTTTATGAAGTGTTTGAATAAACCATTTAAATAAACATTAGGAAGATAGTCTTTCTGAAAAAACACACGTCATTTCCTGACACGTCATAAGTATGAGAAGGTGTCAATGCAAGTTAAAAATAATTATTCCAGGCATTAAAAATTATCAACTAATATTTTGAAATGATTGTTCTTTTAAACAATAATTTATTTTATAACCTCTACAAATTTACACTTTAAAGTAATACAATTTCTTAGTCCTCAGAGCTCAAAATATTTTGATCTATTTTAATGTGGCTTTTGAACCCCTAAATAGATCAGAATCTGGGCAGTGAGTCATATATACTCAGTTTCACTTTCTTTTATGTCATCCAGCAAATATGTCTACAATACATATTCTAAAGAATTCATACAGCAAAGGAGAAGAAGAAATAAGTCTAAAATATTTAATGAAACAATATGCACCTAGACAGAAATATAGCGAATAAAATGTTGCAGAGTTATTGTCCAATAAAATAAAATATTTTCAGAAGAGCAAACAAAAATCTCAAACAACAAGGCAAAACAGGCCAGGAAACTTGTATACATGATACTAATCATTGGCAATCTTCCACAGATTCAGATCAATAGCTTCTACTTTTGTATAGTTGGTACTAGTCATATTATTGCAGCAGGGTCTACTAACTGAAAGCAGTAAGCACACCTTTCCCCCAATGCAAGTTGTTTGGAAACAATACACTAAGGCATAAAACATTTTTCTGATTTCCCAATGTTTTAAATTTCTGAGTCCACTATCCTCTAAATAAGAGAAAACTGGAAATACTGGTGGTTTGCAGCTTTAAAAATCATCAGAACTGAGATTTAAGTTGTTTATGCATGCTATATTTTCACTCCTTATCCACAGAAAATTTTAAATGGAGGGGGAACGTATTGCTACGACTGCAGTGAAGATATGTGATTCCATACAGTGCGAGATGTGGAAAGGAGTTAACTTAGCAAAATAATTATATATCAAAATAAATGTATACACTAATACATGCAATGCCATAAAATAATATCTACATTACTTATAAAAACTACATTTATACAAGAATAATTACATAATAAAGCAGATAAACACACCAAAAGATGGACTGTCACGAAATTATATGTAAATTAATTATATCGTCTAGATTTATACAAGATACTCGCATTTATTTTGAAATATTGTCAAATTGTTCTAGAGTGGCCCTTCTGAAAACCGAATTGCAATTTAGTTCGAATATTTTTATTATTGTGGTTCCTGCAAACACTGCTAATTTAAATTTTTTGGAGAAGGCTGTTAGTAAAGAAATAGGACTGTGATTTGATAGTTCTGACGTATCCCATTATTGATAGAGAAACATGGTATTATTCGGTCATCACTAT
Source organism: Vandiemenella viatica (assembly GCA_031002005.1). NCBI lineage: Eukaryota > Metazoa > Arthropoda > Insecta > Orthoptera > Morabidae > Vandiemenella > Vandiemenella viatica. The sequence goes on from CM061921.1 coordinate 141,135,825, forward strand.
GTTACAAAATTATCAAGGCACAAACAACCATAAGAGTTGAAAGTTTTTCATCTTTCTAAGTTTACAATTGGTGGTGGTTATGGTTAGGTTTAATGGTACCTCTACCAGAGGAAAAGTTAATAATAACATTATGCTCACTATAATAGATTAGTTCCTTACATTAAAAAAAGAAGTTAAAGCATTTGAAAAGCTTCATTACTCAGTCAATTGTGTAATACATTGGTTTTTACCCTGGATCAACAATGCTCACACAGTAATTACTGTGGATATCAATAAATCTTTGTAGTTTCTTCTCATCTAAGACACTGACTGTCCTGTGGAATTACAAAGATTTGGGCTATATTATGACACCACTAGTTGCAGTTCCAATGATAAGCATTTTAATTTAATTTAATGGCAATGGAGAGCACATTCTGGTGGAAATTTCCATATACACCCAGCTGTCTTGCACCTGCCTACCTTTGCCCTCTAGGAATTTTGAATTTTAAATACATTCAGCATTTTTGTAGATTATTCATTCCCTACCTCAGTAAATTATTCAAACGCCTGACTACGTTACCTACAAAAGAAAATTTTACCACATCCTTATGCCAGTTTGTGGTTATTGTCACATTTTCCATTCCATGCACCATTCTTAATTCTTTCATCAACATTTTTCCATGCCTCATCACCAATATATGCCTTGTACAATAAAATCACTCTCGTCACCCTCCTTCTGTCTTATAACAAATCCCTTTTCTGATTGTGTTCTACAGTAATTTCCAGAGGCAAATCTAGCAGCCCTTCTTTGCACCCCCTCCTACTCCTGTATTTGATACCCAAATTTATGTTCAATATTACGCCACCATATTGAAGCAATGGTCTGACCGAAGTATGTCAACTCAATCTCCTACTTCTCTGGTACATACCCTCATTTCTCTTTTAAGCAAATGAAGGATTTTCAAAGCTCTTCCTACCATCTGTCCAATATGTTTATTGTAAGGGGACCAAATAAATCACAGCACCACATGCACAAACAGAGTTCCATAACAAGAAAGTGGCTATCAGATCATGAGATTTATTCGATAGAGAAGATTTTAGAAAGTGTATGTTGGTAGTCGCGAAGACAAAAAATTGTGCAACAGTGCCCAGAACAAGAACATCGGTTCATGCCAGGAGCCAGTGGAGCCAACAAGCAGCGTGTGGATCCAACAAGCAGCCTGTGCATCCAACAGTGGTGAGGAACAACGTGGGTAGCAACCTGCAGACAACAGCAGTAGTGCTGGTCGGTGAAGTTAGTAGTAGGTGAACGGGGATTCGAGCACACCCAGCAGTAACTTCGAACTTTGGCTAATAGGTGAGTGGAAATCACCATGTCTGTCCTTCTAGAGAGTAGAGGAGTCCCTTTGCAAGATGCAATTAGCATTTTGAGTCCAAAATTGGCGGAATTAAATCCACATAAAATTGTTGATCCTGAATTGAAGTCTTAAGTTAATAAGGCGATTATGTGTTATGTCTAGTAATATAACATTTGGTGGTATGGCTAATGAGTAATTCAAGAATTCTTCATGAAATTTGAAGATTTTTCATTTAGTGATTTGTCAAGTAGTGAGAAAATGAGGATTCTGAGGACTAAATTGGTCAGTGAGGTATATAAGTTTGTTGTTTATGATGATAATTGCAAACAAACTGAGATGTATGAAGGGTTGAAAGAGGAGCTTTTAAAGCTTTTTTCAAAGAAGCAGACAGTGGGATTTTATAGGGAACAGTTGAATAAGTTGAGAAGACAACGTGGGGAGGACATCCAACATTTTGCTGATAGAATAAAAGTAGTAAATGATAATACATTGACATTGAACGGTACTGATGAAAGAGACCATAAAGAGTATAATCTTGTTGTAGGGCACAAGGCAGATCAAAGGGCACTCGACGCATTTTTAGGTGGTTTAGGAGGTGAAATTGGAGAATATGTAAGCCTATAGAAACCAAGACATTTAGTGAGGAGATTGAGCATGCTGTGATGTATGAACAAGTGAAGAGTAGGCAAATAAGTGATTACAGAGAGAAGCCACCGAGGCGAGTATTTAATGCTGAGAGAGGGCCAAGACGTTATGCATGTGGGAAATTTCGACACATAGCTGTGAATTGTTCAAGGGAGTCAAGATTTCAGGGCAATTTTCGTGGTAGAGGAAATAAGTTGTGCCGTGGTAAGAGGGCAGAACAAAAGAATTTAAACAAAGAAGGGGTGAGCAGAGCCGCGACGTCGCACCCCCAGTAAAGAGGGTACCTGTTGTATTCCCCAGGGCAAATCCTCAAGTGGCAAATTTAGTTATAAGTGTCAGCATAAATGGAAGACAGTGTGATTTATTAGCTGATACATATGCAGAGGTGACCTTGTTGTCTAAGAGTATTTGTGGAACTCAGGGATTATGTCCACCCGATTGTAAGATTACTGGTTTGGATGGGAGTAGAAATATCACAACATTTTGAATGAAGAATATTACTATCTTTATAGATAATTATGCTCGTGATGTATTAGTTTATGTAGTACTTACATTAAATTCTTCATATCTAAGGTATTCATTTTCAATCTAAGTACAATGCAGTGATTGATGTGGCGAAACGGTCGATTGTTTTTTGGAAACACAAAAGTGTAGGCCCATCTTCGGCGTTACCAGATAAAAAGCAGTGTTCATGTTCAATGGAAGGTGCTGCAGCCCCAAATTTGGCAGTTATACTAACCTATAGATCTGTCACCCGTCTAAACAAAGCAGAGAAAATTCCCAAAGCAACAGGAAGAGTTATTGATGTCTCAGTCCGAGATAGATTCGGGTGTGATGAAAATTCTGTAGTATTGGTCGATACACCAGATGAGTCTGAATGGTTGGATTTGAACAAATGCTATGTTAAGAGAAGTGTTTGTAAAGTGCGCACAGTTAATAGTAGTAGATGTGTTCCCACTATAATTGAGAATTTTGGTGAAGAAGATGTTGAGATACCATGTGGTCAGGAGATATCACATGTCGAAGTTTTACGTGATAAGGAGCTAGCTAGCAGTATAATTGTTGATGATGTTAACGAGGCTGGCCATAGAATAAAAGGTGAAAAGGCACGTATTGCTCAAGTGAAGCGCTTAGTATGTTTTAAGAATAAGTTGAGCCACTTGCCTCAGAGATATTTAGAGAAGATTGAAGGATTGTTGTGGAAATTCAGAGAGTTGTTTGAACCAGGTAGAACCCTCCCAGTCATAGATAAAGTTGAACATAGAATTTTGACAGGAGATGCGTTCCCCATTTACAAGAAGGCATAATGAGTTCCTTTTCATCAAAGATAACTGATCAATCAATTTATTGATCAACAATTAAAGGATGGTATTAGTAGGCCTTCAAATAGCCCATGGGTGGCCCCAGTCATTATCGTTCCAAAGAAGAGGAAATGGAGAAACTAAGTTCCGATTTTGTGCAGATTACAGGTGTTCAAATGCTTTTACAACTTCAAATGTCTATCCTTTACCTTCTATTTCAGAGACAGTGGATTACCTAGGCTAGTGTAAGTATTTTACCAACCTTGATTTGCGTAGTGGTTATCACCTGATAAGAGTTGCTGACAAAGACATTCGAAAAAATTCTTTCAATGTTCCAAACAGTCATTATGAGTATATCAGAAGGTCTTTCGGATTAAAAAATGCTCCAGCTACTTTTCAGAGATTGATGGGCGGTGTTTTGAGGGGATTAAAGACATTTTCTACATTAGTTTACATGGATGACGTAATCGTATTTTCCAAAGATATTGATGAGCGTGTCAGAAGATTGAGAAGTGTTTTCGAACATCTGCAGAAAACCAATTTGACGTTGTTGATTGAAAAATGTAATTTTGCCGCTTCTGAATTAGATTACTTGGGTCATCACATTTCTAGAGATGGAGTAAGACCACATCCACATTTAGTCCAAGCAGTAAAATAGTTTCTAACACCAACTTCTATGAAAGAGTTACAATCATTTCTTGGTCTTGCTAATTATTACAGAAAATTTGTTCAAAACTATGCCCTTAAGGTTAAACCATTAAACAACTTGCTGAGAAAAGGCGCAAAATTCAAATGGTCAGTTGATTGTGATCAAGTTATGGATACTTTAAAAGAAGCTGTCACAACTTACCCAATTTTTGTATTCCCAGATTTTTCCAAACCTTTTGTTCTTTCCATAGATGCAAGTAATGTAGAAATAGGCTCAGTTCTATCTTAAGTCATAGATGGAAAAGAAAGACCAACTGCCTATGCTTCCCGCCAGTTGAACAAAGCCGAATCAAATTACAGTGTAACTGAGCGCGAACTTTTGTCAGTTATTTGGAGTATTAACTTTTTTAGATGCTACCTTTATGGCAGAAAATTTACTATAATCACAGATCACGCCGCGTTAAAGTGGATGTTAGGAGTGAATGACCCACCTAGCAGACTAATGTGTTGGACATTAAGGGTTAGTGAGTTTGAATTTGATGTTACCCACAAACCCGGAAAATTGCATGGTAATGCAGATGGTTTGAGTAGAAAAGTTCGGAATGTAGAGGCACAAGACCCCCCATCACTAGTAGAATTGCCAACTGCACAAGCAGAAGACGAAGAGTGGAGTAAGCAAAGAAGAAATAAATGGTTTGTGTTCCATGATAATGTGTTGCATCGCATAACCAGGAGTGGTTACAGAGTTGTTGCTCCAGTAATGAAGTTGTATCACAATTCCATTCTCTCAGGTCATTGTGGATGGAAATTGACTAATCAGATAGCTAAACAATATTGATGGCAGGTCGTAAATGAGATAGCAGAGCGTATGTAAAAAGTTGTATTCAGAATAATGAGAGACTATGTCCTGGAAGGGCAAGAGAGAAGTTACAACAATTACCGGAAACGGCAGAACCATTTCAGGGAGTTGGTTTAGATCGAATGGGTCCTTTTAAGCATACTAAAGCAGGTTACAGTTATGTACTTATCATCACAGATGCTTTTTCAAGATATTTAGTTATGGTTCCTTTGGAAGATTAAACAGCAGAGAGTGTAGCAAGAGTTTTTGTATTAGGATGGATACTAAAATTTGGCTTACCAAATTCTTTTATTATGGATCAAGGATCAAATTTCATGTCAGCATTGTTCACACAAGTCTGTAAGTTATAGGGTATTGAGAAACTGCGAACAAGTTTTCACCCACAAGGAAATGGCAGGACTGAAAGAATTTATAGAACTATTGGAAAAATGTTGAGCGACTATGTAAACAAATCACACAATGATTGGGATTTATTATTACCATATATGGTGAGCTTACAATACCAGAGTCCACGGTAGTATAAAGAGAACCCCATTCGAAAATATTTATGGTCGAGAAATGACATCACCTTTCAAACTATTCAAAAGTTAAAAAAAAAAGATATTGATAATCCAGAAGTACGTAGTCCAGCATTTAAATTGAAGAAAATATGGTCAGAAGTTCATAGAAACAATGAGAAAGCATTTCAGTCACAAGCTAAACAGTATGATAAAACAGCTAAATTGCAAGAAATTAGTGTTGGAGATTTTGTAATGTCGAGTACACCATTTTTAAGAAAAGGTCAGACACGTAAATTCACATCAAATTGGCCAGGTCCATTTGAAGTAATACAAATTCTTTCACCAGTTACAGTTAAAATTAAGTTACCAGGCAGGGATATATTTGTTCATAAAATCGTCTTCGGGTATACAGTTGGAGTAGGAAACATACAGGGAACCCAGGTGAAAAGACAACAGACAGAACAGCAACACAACATGTGGAACAACTGAAGGAAATTCCAAAGACAGTACAACCTCAAAGTCCATATTCATTGTGAAGGAAGCCCTGTTCAACCATCTCATACATCTCAAATGCCATCAGTAAAGTATAGTTTGAGACCTAGGAAATAAACAGTGATTGTTATAATATATGTATTTCATATTTTGTAGCTGTTGTAACATCAAGTGTAATTTTGTATTTTATATGGTTAGATATTTTAAGTTTAAGATTTGAATTGATGATGTTTATATTTGCAAAGTGTTGCAAAGAGACATGTGTCTATGGTGATTTCCAACCGCCTAGCATTGTCACTTTGCAAGTGTGTATAAAACACGTTTACTGCGGTGAACAAACCATTGTAGCCTCATGGAGAGCAGTCGAGGAGGGCAGCCGAGCAGAATGAAGCGTGGGAAGCAACTTAATACGCCACGAACAGTGCTAATAGAGAAGACTCGGAGTGGCACGTGTACGTCAGTTCAAGTATCGTGCAGTGCAGAAATTTTACGTTGAGTATTCACCATGTTTTATCCAAAGTCAGTGATTTTATTGAGTATCTTTTTTCCTATTGTTTATTTAGTTCATATAAAGCCTCTTAGTAATGGTGTAATATTTTCTAAAGAGAGTGATGTAATTGCTTCAGATAACTATTGGTCAGTAGTAATAGATTATGATTTGGGAATTGTAAGAGATGAATGCACCAAGCTAGATAATATATTCAGTACACTTGATGAGCTTACTAAAGAAAATCTTTCGCACAATGATTCAGCCATAAATTCAGTTTCTTTGAATCTAAAAGTAACGTATGCTGCTTTACAGCAAGAATTTTACAATATTTTGGAAATTCTACCTCATAAGCCTAACAGAGTCGGAAGGCCATATTTCGATCTTGGACGAAAAATTTTGAGAACTGTATTTGGAACTTCAAATTCTGAAGATTTAGAGCATTTAGAGTGAAGGTTAAATAATCTTGAAGCTGTAGGAAATGATGTTAAACTTAGCCTTTCATCACAGTTGATTTTGATCCAACATATGGAGGAGTCTATCACAAATCAAATGCAAGCAATAGAAGTATTAGATGATGCCTTCATCTCACAAACTAAGGAAATTCAGTCAGTAATAAGTAAGAATATGCATGAAGTAGAAAGTGTTCTAACAGTTTTGAATTATCAGATCTTTAGTGTAAAGACTTTACAAGAGCTTATTTTTGGGCTAACAAATGTACGTATGGAGTTAGTTAGATTAAGAATTGCTCTACTACAAGGTTCTAGTAAGAAAGTTAGTGATATTTTATTGGCCCTAGAGTATTTTTGAAATATTTGCAGTTGATAGAGAACAAGTTAGATTCAAGTATGTTTATGATTGCCCCTTGTACTGAGAAGAGTTTAAGTGCGTATTATCAATTGTCGAAGGTAAATATTGTTTTAATGGCTAGTAATTTGAGGTTAGTTGTTAATATTCCTATTGGTGCACATAATTTAGTTTTAGAGAGATATAACATTCATACTTTTTCCAATTTATAGCAGTGAAACAGGCAGATGTGTATGTATATGAAAGATGTCATTTTATTGAGCAAAGATCATAAATAATATGTAACACTTAATCGGAACGATATACAGAAATCTGAATCTAATATTGTAGAAATATGTCCATTGATGACTTTGCATGATGTAAGTGTAAGAAGTTTTGAATCTGATATGCTTTTTTCAGAAAATTTTGTAATGTTAAAGAGACGTTGTGACCCTTACTAAATCATATTTTTCTAATGATAATTGGATATTAATCTTGTTAACACCTTGTACTGTCAGTGTCAATTGTATTAAATCTCAGCAGACAAGTAAATTATCAGCAAGTGGTTCAGGAATTTTTGTAAACACTGCAAGTTGTCAAATAATTGGAAATGATTTTAGGACACCAGCTATTAAGTCAGTTAAAAAGTCTTATGATTTGTTGTATTCATTGTATTACTTACCAAATTTAACTTATGAAATTTATCATAGTCCTAAATTGGTTGAATTGAACTTGACTTATAGTAAACAGGTTAAAGAAGAGATTGATAAGTATCTTAAGGCATCTAATGACACTATTAAATTTAGTAAGATTATTTCACATTTGGAGTTGCAAATGAATTCTAGATACCAGCATAAGATTACAGTTATATCTCCTAGTGTTACATCTATTATTTGTATTTCACTTGTTTTGGTTTTTGGTATTTGGATTTGTAGACAGTGTGTGGATAATATGATTCAAAGGTACATATGTTCAAATGCAACCACGCAATCTGTTAGCAGCATAAGAGTAACCATTCCCGAGATTTCACATGATAGTGTTGCAGGAGAAACATGTGTTTCAAAGGCAGGGGAGTTGTAAGGGGACCAAATAACTCCCAGTTATATTCAGTAAAAGCGGAGTGAATATTCGTTCGCTATTAGAGGCACAGCACGCTCGCCGTGCAACGTAACACTATGCCTCTACCTGATAAGCGTCAGCACCTTCTCGTGAGTGTACTTGCACGCAAGCAGTACGCCTCGGAGAGTCTGACTTAGCGCACCGATGTAATATGCGGTTCGTGATTTACTACCAACAATATCACTTTGTACCCCATTTCGGCAACTGAAGTCTAAATTCAAAATAGCGGGGGTGCAACTAACATATTGCGTGGGATAGGAGTTACGTTTCTTGTTTGTGAATCTGTCAGTGTATGGAGAACTACAATAAACCGGACTTGCGTTTCTTTACATAAAACCTTTCTAATCCGTATCAGGCTACCATCACTCAAGCCAAAGAACTTCATGCAGCCTTTCAATTAAAAACAATAACATCTTTAACAGACTATAGTCGTTCTAGCAGCTCTCATCCTCTCAGTTTGGCAATACTGCATCATCAACAATTGCCTGGTGTCAGACAGAAGACAGTCACCCTGACAAAAAGAAACATCAACAAGATGGTACTATCAGACAGGTTAGTGATCGCACGCCTGAAAGACAATCAAATCAATATCCACTCGGCCACCTAAAATGGAACTTTGGCGTCATCTGCGGGACTCAAACCCTGCACCACACGCACAAACGGAGTTCCATCACACTATTATCAAATGTCATTACAAGATAATATTTACAATTCAAGTCTTCAAGAAACATTTCCTCCCACATCCTATAACCATAATCAACATTCAGTTTTTTATCTGTGTACCTAGTAAGCTTATCTTCCTCCCATGTTGACCTACCTAGCTCGATATCCTGTCCAGGTCACCCTGCAGCTGTTCATAGTCTTCTCCCATTTTGATCCTGTTAAATAACATTATGTCACCTAACATCTGACTGTAAACCATTAACACGATCATTAATTAAAGTAATGAATAGCAATGGACCCAATACACTACCCTGTGGCACTCCCATTTTCACTTCTTTTGATAGTGCATTTCCTACCCCAACTCTTTGCTTTCTACTTATTAAAAACTCTTCTACCCATCTAATCACTTTTTCATCCACTCCAATGGATTTTATTTAACACTATTTTATGGTTCACTCTTTCAAATGCCTTATGAAGACCTAGTGCGACACTATCACTTTGGCCTGCCTTGTCCATTTCATCTGAAATATCTTGCATATAGCTGAATAACAGAAATTTACATGAACATCCTTGCTGAAAGCCATGTTGTAGATTTGAAAACTAGTTTCTTTCCTCATAGACATTTATGATGTGGTTGCATATCAATAACTCCATTAAATTACCTGCCACTGATCCGTCAGTAATTTTTGACACCATCTGTCACTCTTACTTTATTGACCGACACTACTATCACACTTTTCCAGTACTCTGATGAGCAGCAAGTCTCCAGACGCAATCTAAACAACATGCCAAGGTAAGATACAATCAGAGCTGGGCACAGTTAATCCAAAAGTTAACCATCAACAATACGTCTACCCAATGTCTCTCTGGAAATTGAGTTCTTACTGGGGTTCTATGTTTTAATCAGCTTCTCAAACTTATCAGATTCTACAACATGTAGCAGACTCATGTTGGCAACGAAAAAGGTTACAATGCATTGGTCCACATCAGCTTGCAATACACTGCTATCAGTAACTACGATGGCAAAAGATTCACCAACGCTTTGTTGACAAAATATTTTTTTAGCAGATGGAGATGGAAAAAAAAAAACATACTTCTGCTGCTATCTACATCAGAAGTATCCACAGCACTTGAAGAAGGCTTTCGATTGTTTTACCTTTTCCCATTAGTTTATCCTGCTTTTACTTTTTCTTCAAACTGTAAATCATTGGATATTTGCATCCTCATCATGTGTTATTTAAGATTATTAAGGCCAGAAATATGAGCCTTAACTGTAGAAAGTTTAGGCAGACACAGTTTGCATTCATAAATGAACTGTCCTCCCAATCTTGATTTAAATGCAACATAACCTCATAAATGAGACCAATGATTTTTAATCTTCTCGTTGCTATTGCTAGTGTTGCTACTTTCACTAACAGATTCTAAATCTTCAGTTTCCGTGATGTAATCATGTAGTGAATGCGAATTTATTTCACTAACAAACTCCAAACCAACACAAACTAAAAAGTAGCACTATTTCCAGATGAACCCATGTTCCTTATTAACATTATGGCTTTCACTTTCACATTCTCATTCTTTTTATAGTACCATGCCCAAAGTAATTTTTACATCCTTCATATCAATGACATGAAAGTGGATGGTGATTACAGTGGCAGAAAGTGTGGAATTAGAACCTGTAAAAGGAAGAATAAAGATGTGATCTGATACTGAAGCCAAAAGGAGCTGGCAAGCATCACTTCTTTTCTCATATAGCAGCTTTCTTTCAACTATGTCCCTCTTCCTATACTGCTCAAATCAGCAAGCATTTGTCTATATGGATAAATTTTCACATAAAAGCATTCTTAATTAAAAACCCAGTTCCTGGTCAGGCTCATTTATACCACATTTGATATCACAATACTTGTTTCATGGTCTGGCAGTCAGGGTCCTGCTTCATAACACTTGCCCCTTCAAACTAAGAATATGGAAACTTCCATATCCGCACAACCTCAGCACCAGAAATCTCCCTCATATCAATCTCAGGTAATCCTTTACTTCAACATACCATGGGCCACTTCCATTATGTCCAGTTCACTACCAGCCACGCTCCTCCCTGATGTGATGACATGTTAGTGCAGCCACAATATTGTGTGGAAATCAAAGATTCGGTAACAGCAACTCTCCACGTGACTAAATTAATGATGTTTTCATCACTTGTGTGTGTTTTCCTGGCTGTGTAAGCTATTTTTATTGCTGTCTGCTATAATACTTCCTTCAGTTTTTCACTCTCTATGGGCCAAAATATTTTAAAGAACTGCACACAATTGTTTCCTAATTCCATCCTCCTTTTTGGGTAGAAAATTGGATTATCATAAAAATACTAACTTATTCATTATTTCTTGATAAACCAAACTTTACTATACATAAGTTTTAGAAATATAAAACAAACGAATAAAATAACTTGGGCCACCATGACCAATTCAAATTCTTATTAATTAGGGCTTCTCATATGAAAAAGTGAAGAAACTGTTGATCTATTTTTAAGATCATCTAGGTACCCATCAGAAAATATTATAGAAATCTATTTAAAAGAGAACTCAGGATTTTTTTAGGGTGGTCTTCAACAAAACAGAACCTTTGAAAATAAATCCTGTAAGCCATATTATTGTCAACAAATGAAATAAGGCAATGACTTATATCCATTAAAGTAAGTAAATTCATGTGGTCACAAGACACAGTTCCGATTAGCCACACATTCCGCCTCTGTCGCTAGACCTATGGTGTAATGCAGACTCTGAACCACAGTACATCCTCTCATAACTCAAGCCATAAGATTCCTAGCCTCACCGAGATTTGAACCCAGGACCAGACTCTGAACTTTTGAGATCAAAGCACCTTAACCATTGAGTCACCAGACAGCTTGGTCCTATCCATTAAAACAATTAAGATAACTGATCAGACTGTCACTATTAACTAAAGGGCATTTATAAACATTTAATACAGCTTAATTGTTCAACACCTTTATAACTTTTATGCTCAGTAATTTACCAACAGCACACAGAAGTTTAGTACTGTATATAATCTGAAGAACAGTGTAGCTAAATTTCTTGTTCTCAAAAAATTCTGGCCTGTTTCCCTGAGCTAGATGGTAGATGGCCACATTCTCTTTCTCTCTCAAAACATGCCAAATACAGAACTTTTTGCCTTATAACTAGGTTGGTGTAAAAATTCTCCATGTTTCTGGGTATGAGAAGCACAGAAAATTCAGTTCCCTACAGTTTCTTCCTATGAGTACATTGGTAACCACAATTATCACATTATAACAACATTTAGAGTTAAGGTAACCACAATTAATGCATAAAAAGTGATGACATAAATGGAGGACACCCACACTTTCCTCTGAAAGGAATCAGAATTTACTTTTAGTAAGTAACCATTGTTATCATCAAAGAATTTCTTTTTTTAAAAAGATTTTTTGATGATTCATATTCGATCAGGAGATAATTGTTTAAATGCTCCTGCTGAGAAATAAACTCTCAAACTGTGGGTTTATGAAATTATCTCAACAGTCTGTCACTTTCACTATCTTCCAAGGTCTTCAATTAACGCAATAAGTCGCTGACGTGTCTTTTTTCTATTCTGACAAGTACAGCTGACAAGTGCCAGAAGATGTTTGCTAGAGTATTCCTGTAAAAAGAATTAAATGGATCCAAAATTATTTAGATGAAAACATAAAAAGCTGAATTTAAATATTAATATCTAATTGGGCACATCTTAAGCAACATCATTTTTTCTCAGTATATTATACATACATCATGCATTAGCGGTATATAACATGAATTCAAATACTCTCTATACAATTTTCTTTTTAAATAATAAACACTGTAGAATAGTTTGTATATTAGCTCAGAAGATAATCAACACTAATCATTTGTGAAATTTAAATAGCTGGAATTACAAGAAGTAAAGGAAATAGAGATAATACAGTTTGATGTATTAATATAAATATGAATATCTAATTTACACATGCACATATATTTCTACACTATCATAAAACGATGAAAAAATAACTTACACTATGTTCTCGTATCCATTTCTCAAGTGCAGGTTCTTGAAGGTAATAAGCTTTTACATAAGTTTCTACAAAATCTTTGTTCGGAATAGGACGAATGACAACCAGTTTTTCAAGCTGTGTTAGGAACTGAGTGAAATCCAACTGCATTAAAGCCCGCCCTCCATTGGAACATTTCTTTGTGTTGGAAAATCTTTAAGAGAAATGCAAAAAAAAAAAAAAAAAAAAAAGATGTCAGACTTCAGTTTATAATTATTGTCGCTACATACAAGTTGTTAAAATACTAAATCGAAAAAAAAACTGTTAATACCTCTTGGAACAATGTAAATTAGAAATTTTGTGTATAATAAAAGTATAATACAAATTATATCAAAATATGGTCTTCAGTTATACTACTCTGACAACTGAGTTTGTGAACTCATCCTTAAAAAATGCTACATGCCTTATTGCTGAATACCGCAGTAGTCCCCCTGGGAAGCTATACAATAATGCCAGTGCCCACTCCACCCTTTGAAATTTATGTGAACTGGTCTTCAGGGATGCCTTAATATTAGCTATGATGTTCATAGTATCATCAAAATGCCACCATATTATCTTTTGGTAAAGACAGAAGTTAACAGAGCAATGTCAGGTGAGTACAAGAGGCTGTATAGCTAAATGTTTATTTCCCAGCCAGTCATGTACAGAAAGTGCAGTGTTCACAGGTGCAATGTCGATTTGCAGGAATCGTGTTGTTGGTAAAAAGTGCTTATTATTTGTACCTAATTTTTTCATACTATCTTAGCAGTACTCCCAAACAGCACAATTGGTTACTTGTTTGTTGAATGTACTGTAGGCAATGTTTTCTTCTGTTCAACTTGTTACTGGCAGCCCTAACATCTCATTATCAGTAACTTGTACCCCCTCCCCCCTCAGTAAACTATTCAATCCATTTTTAACCCACTGGTTTTTTTTTATGGTATTCTCTGAATACAAATGCAATAACATTTTATGCACTTTATACCAACACTTGCCCAGTTCCCCCCAAAAATTAATATTTGTTCTTTGCTATATTTCTAGCTTGGATACTTTCACTACAGCACAAACAAGAATGTATGACCGTTAGCATCAATCCACCTTGTGTCAATGCAAATACTGCTGTGAGAAACTGAAGGATCATTGTAATAAAATCTTACAGAGCTGCTTGTATAGTACCTTCCTCATTGTGTCATGGTGGTGAGTGTGCAACCTTAATTGACAGACCATGTATTCTGGTTATTTATCTAAAAACCATCATTAGAAAAATACAACAATACAGCAATCCAGTGAATCGAAATTTTGCACTACCTCAGAAGAGAATCATTGGCGAGTAGGTGGCAACCTAGAAAGAGGTCCCAATGACTTCAGGTCATGGCTGGTAGTGATTCAGGGAACTCTTATGGTACAACAGTTCGTCACGGACATCCTGTGTCTTCACATGTTACCTCTCATGCGACAGTACTATGGTGCTATTTTTCAACATCACAATGTTCGTCTACACACGACATGTGTTTATATGAAATGTATGCATTATGGTCAGGTACACCTGTAGCCAGAAAGATATCCAGATCTGTCCCCAACAGAACATGTATGAGACCACCTCAGACGTTAACTTTGTCCTCATGCCAGTATCCTCGATAACAAGGATCAGTTACAACAGTCGTGGGCCAAATAGCCTCAAAACAGGATACAATGGCTTTATGACACCATTCCCAAATTAATCAGTACATGTATCCAGACCAGAGGGGTTGCAACTTCATAGTGACAAGTGGGCTGATACTGCCATGTTCTTTGTAAATTTGACTCAATTTTGTAACCAATGAAAAAACATCATATACCCTCTCATCCCATGAAGTTTCATTTAATTTTTTCCTCCTCCCCATCAAGTTGCTTCACTTCTTTTGCCAGGCGATGAATAAACAACAGATCCACAACAAACCTTATACACATTATTCGAATACAGTTGACTCTAAACACAGGAACAAATAAAAGATTTAGATAGCTTACTGACACAGTCCTACCATCAACTGTGGTAGGTGGTGGTTATTCTTCTATCCAAATCTTATATATATGCAAGGTCTGAACAAAAAATAACAGGAATTTTATAATTTAGCAGGCTTTATATACAAGATTTTCAGTTTTTTTTTATTTTGTTGGTACACATTTTCCTGAAGTACATTGCAACTGGCAGCCATTTTGAATGCTTTGTTTATTTTTGACAATAGAAAATGTTAAGTATTTTTGGTGTGCTCAGCAATTTTGTATCTTCTAAAAAAATGGATTAAAGAATTTGTATAAAATTTTGCTTGAAAAAAGGAATAAAGTGCAGTACCACATTGAAAATGTTTTGGCGAATCTACTACAAGTAACATAAGAGTTTACAAGCGGTACAGACACTTCAAAGAGGGCTGTGAAGACACTGAAGATGACTGCTCTGGATGCCCGAACACACAAACAACTGATGACAAAGTTGAACAAGTGAAAAAAATGACTGAAAAATCACCGTATCACTATTATAGAGGTTGCTGATAATGTCAGAATATCGATTGGCTCATGCCAGGCAATCCTTTCAGATGTTTTGGGAATGAAACATGTAGCAGCAAAGTTTGTTCCAAAAATACTGTATTTTGACCAAAAACAAAGTCATGAAGACATCACTCATGAAGAATGGAGTCAACAAAGATCCAGAATTCCAAAAATGATCGTAACAGGTGATAAAAGATGGGTGTATCGGTTATGACATAAAAAGCAAGGCCCAATCGTCCTAATGGAAGCTGCGTGGAGATGAAAAACCGCAAAAAATTTGACAAGTTCGATAAAATGTGAAGGTTATACTCACTGTTTTCTTTGATTTCGGTGGTGTTGTGCACCATGAGTTCTTGCCAAATAGTCATACTGTTACTAAAGAATACTACCTGAAGTTACATGCAGTTTGTGTGAAGCAATCCCTCGAAAATGTCAAGAATTGTGGCAAAACCACTCATGGAAATTGCATCACGATTTACAATAGGTTGCTGTGGCTGGGAGGAACCGTGGAATGATTTAGAAGAATTAGAATGTAGGTATCAGTATTATTGCAAAAGTACATTTTTAAGGTTGGGTGGTGTGCTGAAGTATATGCAGAATGCTGTGGGAAGGGCAGTGAGGAGAATTAGATGCATTTTTGGGGAAGACCTTAGAAAGTCATAACAATTATAATGGATTTGGTTCACAGCATCAAGGTGATGAGAGAACTGGGTGGGAAAGACATGATTGTAGTTGGTTTTGGTTTTTGCATAATGGGTATTGTGCTGTGATGGACAGGTTATGGCACAGGATATCTGTTTGTGGACCAATTCATGGAGATAAATGCACAATGTAATAATGTGTTTTAGTCTGTTGGGGTATAGGGTGAGGGGTTCTTGATCAGAACAGATGTGTCTGCCTTTGATGGTTAGGCTTTAGGGGAGGGAGCATTTTTGATATGGGCTGCAGCTATCAAATTGTAGTTATTGTTGTAGGTTGGTGAGTTTGATGTGGACAGAGGTGTGTAAATAGCCACTATGCAGCGATTTGTCTAGATCACGGAAGGTAATTTGGCTTCAGGAGTAGGACCTCGTGAAGTTTAGGCAGTGGATACTATAAAGGGAGCTTAGAAGTGTTGGAAGTATTTGCTGTGAGTGCAGATCATAGAAATGTTATCTATCTCTTTGAACCGTAAAAGAAGTTGTTAAGGTAATTTGTTTGAACAGATTTTTTTCCTGCTTCAAGCTTTACACCTAGGTAATTACAGGTGGGAGAGGATGGAGGCAAGGAACACGTAGAAAATTGGCCACGGCCTTTTGAGGGAACTATCCTGGCATTTGCCTGGAATGATCTCAGGAAACCATGGGAAATGGATGTCCAGATGGGGATTCAAACCTGCATTCCCCCAAATGTGAGGCCACAGCATTATCACTCACCCAACATGCTCAGTAACTGTTTTCTTCACAGCCCTTCTGCCTGCACCTTTGGTGAGTGGTGGGTTTATTTTCCATAGCCTTCATTACTTATATTTTTTAAAAGCTATTTCCTTTTCCTTGGTATCATCATAATATATATACATAAGTTCTTCAATATATAACAATGAAATAAAACAAACACCAACTTCATTTCCCTAGAAAGGAATATAAACCTGTATTTTTTTTAAAGGTGTTATAGTGGGGTAGTGTTATTGCTCCTGGAATATACAGCGGCATTTCCTTCCCCCCCCCCCCCCCCTCCCTTTTTTCCTTCCTTTCTTTTTTTTTTAAATAAATAAATAAATAAAACGGTATTATAGCGTGGTAGTGCTAATGTTATTTTAATCAAGGCAGGATTCTAAATAATATGAATCTCTAGTGCAGGAGTGACTATAACAGTACAGGAATATTGTAAGAACTGTGCAATTCTTTAACATCAGCTTAATAAATCACAGTGGAACATAGCAATTTCAGCTTAGATTGCTCATGATACATGAAGCATACTAATGCATGATAACAGCATACATGGTGTTGAGTTAGATTCTAATATGTCCTCCGTGTCTGGCTGACACAGTAATTGCAATTAATTTATTCAAAACACTAAAATGTTAGTTCATGTGGTGGCAGGATAAGGCAAAAATCGGTCAGGATGATATAGGAAACTTTAATTCCAGAGTACAATACTGTAAACATTTAAAGTAATATGTACAATAGAAAGATTTAATCAGCCATTAAAATCCTGAGATCGCCTTATCGCCAGCTGTGAGAAAGCACTACAAAATTAACTTTTAGTTTAACCATTTTAGTAAAGATAAACAATCCCACAGTATTCCAATAACTATAATTACCATATTAAAAATTATGGCAGAGGTATTACTATCCACTCAATGCAATCTAATCCAGAGAGTAGTGGTTTATGTTATTGATTATTCTAAAATCTATTATGTTCATTGGTTGGCTTATTCACTATTTTTCATTACTGAAGTACTATTTCCATATAGTGAGACTAGGGATGGCAAGAGGGAACCATCCCAGTTGTACCTCCCCTGGAAGTATTCCCTCCAATGTTACCTCTTGCTCTACAATGTTAGGTGTTGTACATACTTCTCTCTTTATGTAGTGTGGGTAAGCGAGATCATTCTGAAACATGGAGACTGATAGAGTTTAAGAGTATCAATGTCTAAGGACATTAAAATAAAAATGAGAATTATCATTTCTTTATCAGAATTAAGAAAAATGTTACTTAACCCTGTATGCATATTTTGAAACTAGATCAAGGTGAAAAGATGAAATTAGTCTATGTAAGACTAGGCTGGCCATAGTGTCTTTATGTACAAAATTAGCACATTGCAGCAGAGCACACTGGACAAATCTGGCTAATACACAAAACTTCTCTATACCACTGTATAATAAACAGTTACCCGACAATTCCATAAAAATCTGTGCTTGTTGTTGATGTTATATTGGATCTAAAGGAGAAGTTGCATTAATTTAGTGAAGCCTGACATTTCCGCTGTCTGGCTGTGGCAGTTTTCTGAGGAAAGCCACAATAAGATAACTAGATATCAGGTCCAATAAATTAGGAAGAAGAAAAAAGCAGCCATCTGTTTTACCAGCTGTTACACCTAAAACAATAGTGCACCTGCTTGCGAATTCAGTCATGATGCAAATAGTGGTACATTTTAACTTCTGAAGAGAAAAGAAAACATGATCCTTTTGACACAGCAATTTGGTTAATACACATTCATAAACCTTTCTAGTAAATCTACCTAATGCCTGCCAAACTTTGGGCCTGCTTAAAAGCATCTTGTGTTCTCTTTCAGCATAAATAGCAAAGAAGCCATAAAATGAATGAGACAGGTATGCATAATAAAGCTAATGCTATGAATATAACTACTGATTGTAAACGTCTTCTGACCTTACCCTTCAACGAAAGTGTTGCATATCAGTTCTATGACATTACTCCACAAAACTTTATTTACTTCTGGTGATAACGGAGTTGTAGAAGACAAATCTTCAAGTTGGGTTAAAAATGCCTGAAGTTCCTTTGATAGACATAAAATAACATTGAATAATTGTTAAACAATGTTAATTACACTGATTTAAACAAATGACAAAATAAATCTATTAGATAACAGATGAGACCAATAATTTAACAGCAGTAAAAATATACAAACCATTATTAATGCATCAACATAATCACTGTGTTGGCTCATGACATCTTTAACTTCCCAATTGACTCTGCTCATTAACTGCAACATTCTCCCAAAGTCAATAACTCTTTCAGAAACACACATGTATACTGGCCTTCTAAGATCCTCTGCAGCACTTATAATCTAGAATGAAGTAGTAGGTGAAGGTGAAAAAAAAAATAAACTAACAATATTAATAAACAAGTAAATCAGTTAATTGCAAAAACAAAACTACCTGTCCATAAAACTGCTGAAACGAGTGTGAGGTCATACAGCCTTGTTCCTGCAGTTGCTCCAGGTAAGGTTTCAGGGAGTCAAATTGTTTAGCAAGGTATATCAGAGACTCAACGGCAATTATCCTCTCTGGCAATCCATAAAGCCTTTCAGGCTGACTCAGATTAACAACTGGTGACATGGTTGGTCGTGCTACCTTGAAAATAAAAGTAAATTTGCCTTAATAATGATCAAACAACAGCTGCCCTCAACTAAATCATATCATATTACCTTCTGTAAAGAGGATCACTCCAGTTACACCCTAACACTTTTACTTTCGATTAAGAAAGAATAGGTTTCGTAACATATCTCAGATGTGCAAACAGTTGCAGGGTGATCTGGACAGGATATCTAGTTGGGTTGGTAAACATGAGATGAAGATGAATGCAAAGAAGAGTCAGCTTTTTAGATAAACAGATAAAAAAACTAAAGGTTGATTATGATTATAAGGTGGTGCAAGAATTGCTTGTTGAAGACTTGAAATGTAAATATCTTGGCATTACATTTGATAATTAGCTTAACTGGGCAGAACACATTGGACAGGTAATAGGAAAAGGTTTCAAAATTCTGCATTTGTTGGAGAGAGTGATGAAGGGATGTATGAGAGAAGTAAAGGAATTGGGTTACAAAACTTTGGTCAGACCATTGCTTGAATATGGTAGTGTGGGACCCACAGTTTGACTATCAAATGCAGGAGTTGGAGAAGGTGCAAAGAAGGGCTGCTAGATTTGCTTCTGGAAATTATTGCAGAATGCAATCAGTAACAGATATGATAAAAGAGCTGGAATGGGACTCATTGGAAGACAGAGGTAGGGAGAAGAGGGTAATGGGAGTGTACAAGGTGTATATTGGTGATGAGGCTTGGAAAGATATTGGTGTAAGAATTGAAAGTAATGCATGGAAGGGAAAAGATGACCATGATAACAAGCTGGCATTTGATTTCAGACACAAGAGTGTAGGAAGATTCTCTTTCTTAGGTAAGGGTGTCCGGGATTGGAATAAGTTACCAAGAGAAATGATGAATAATTTGCCACAAACGTTGAAAGAATTTAAAGTTAAAATTTGTAAAGGTAAAATGTAGGTGGGTGCATAAAAGGGAGAAGATGAGTGTTTAGGGAAATTGCCACCGGAGCATGTGCTCCATTGCAATTTAATTAAATATTATTATTAATATACTCTTACTGGGTTTGCAGACAGGCTGTGCCATAAAAAGACAAGGTTTCAACAATGCTCTCTGTCGTCTTCATCAAATATCTGTTTTTGAGAAATCCATAAGTACCCAGGAAGAATATATTGCATTTACGTGAGGGGGAACTCTCTGTTCACAATTGGGTAGTTGACTAAATTTGAAAAATAGGTTAATACTTCACCTTATTATCTATTTTACTCAAAAAAACATCTTATTTTGTAAAGAATCGAACATTTACATTATGTATTTTGCATTTGTAAAAGCGAATTTAAATTTAGCTCAAAAACGCTCTAGACTGTCATGGCGTCTTGGATGACGTCATAGCGTCTGATATGAATGTAAACAGTCGTGTACCTATATGGCATGTATAGATTTTCTTTAGTTAAACATGAGTTCCTCGTTTTATAAGTACTGTGTAGTGCCGAAGTGTAGAAGCACAACAATAAAAACACCAGATAAGTTATTTATATATGTTCCAAACAATGAAAAAATACAGAGAAATTGGTTAAAACTTGCAAGGAGGGAGGATGCTCACAGTTTACCTGCAGACAGAAGTATCTATTTTTGTGAAGACCATTTTGATGCAAGTGTTTGTGCATAATATATTTCTAAATCCAAAGCAAAAATGATGAATTTTGCAGAACCACTACTTTTCAAGTAATGATAATGGAATAAGGTATGAGTTGAGTTTGTTTTGGTTTTATGTGATAAAATCTTTCTTTAGTGCTATTTTTCATAGAATAAACATCATTAAGTGGCGCCACAATCTGGTGATAGATTCTTAAGCAGCTTGACGAAACAATTCGAAAATAAAGAATAATTGTTTTTAATTTCTCTCTTGGTTCTCGAGATATCGTAACTGAAAGATGATGATGTTAGGCTGATATGAAGCTTACTTGGGAACCATCAGACCTGTTCCGAACGGATTTCGATCCCCCGAGTATATGTTGAAGGGTAATAACTCCATATGTCTGTATTATAATACTGTAATTTCTTCAAAATGAGTTCTAGGTAATGAGATATTAACGCGCAAAAATTTGTGAATATTGTTTAAATTTTATAATTTTAGTGTATTGTTTTGCAGTTTCAGCGTGGCATAGCGGTAGCGTGCTTGCTTAGCATTTTGCGAACCCGTGTTCAAATCCCCATACTGGAAAATGTTTTTATTTCTTTTTTTATATGCAGAAATCATTAAGCAATGATTTTATTTCATTTACGAATTTTTATTATGTGAAATAACTTTTAAAACAAAATATTACAGAATATACAGTCCCAACTTTTTTTTATATATAATCATTATTTCATTGTTTATTGTTGATTTTTTTTTCTTTTTTATGAAACAGGTATATTTCATGTTCTACAAAGGAAATGGAACTTTAACATAATATGTCTTTTATGGTCGTAGCATTGTAATAAAAATTGGTTATTTTATCTATTGTAAGTAATTACATTACTGTAAGTAATTATATTATTGCAAATAATGTTTTAATAGTTATTTCGCATAATAAAAATTCGTAAATGAATTTTAAATGAAATAAAATCAATGCTCAATGATTACTGCATATAAAAAAAGAAATAAAAAAATTTGCTAGTATGGGGATTTGAACCCGGGTTCGCAAAATGGGAAGCAAGAGCACTACCGATACGCCTCGCTGAAACTACTAAACAATGTGTTAAAATTATAATATTTAAACACATATTTACAAATGTTTGCGCGTTAATTTCTCGATACGTAGGTCTCATTTTGAAGAAATAATTGTAACAGACATATGGAGTTATCGAAATCCGTTCTGAACACGTCTGAAGGTCTCCAAGTTAGAGCAGTCTGGAAACTGGCAGTGCCATACCTTTAAAATTTACCACACCTGTTTTTGAGGATATATTTTTCTAGAAAAGGTTTATATATATATATATATATATAAAAACATATCTTAGGCGTGATGCAGCTGAAAAGTTAACGACACAAAAATAATAGTACCGAACAAAGAACTATAACTCATTTTAAACGTGCTATATCTCGAAAACGAAGCGAGATATCAAAAAACATTATTCTTTATTTACTATTTGTTTTGTCGAATTCTACAAGAATTCGTTATCAGATTGCGACGTCACGGTAATTATAGAACTCCCTAACAGTTGCTTATACTTCCCAAAAGTAACATCAAAACCATATCAATTAACTTATAAACGTACGTCTAAGCAATAGATTATTGTTTACGAAACTGTTTTCAGCTTATAATATATATTTGACACTTGTATATATTTACGTGGAAGTTTTTACATTGCGGAATTCCGACGAGCAGAAGTCTATGTTTGAGGCGAAAAATCTTCCAACGGCTACGGCGTCAATTTTGGGCAAATTACAACTGGTTGCTTTGCTAAAACCTTGTTCCATAATGAATTAGACTTCTCTTTCGCCAAATAATTAACAATAACTAAATTAGCAACACAGAAGTTGCTACAAACGAAAAATTTACTACGCTAGGTGTTCTATTACATGTAAATGTCAACCACTTCTGTGGCTCAAGGGACGCTATGACGTAATGCTTTCTCATTGGCGTTCGCGGTCACGTGTCACTATGGCTGATTTTGTCGATTTTATTTTCTATAAATAATTATAATCTTTATCTTTTATATTAAATAAGGTTGTTTTTTGTTATCTCCATAGCATGATTAATCATTAAAAACTAATATACGCCCGATTTATTCTTAGTGGAAACAAGCCAATTCTTAGTTCTGTAGTGAGTAAACATGCAATGCTTTGAGGATGGGCAATAGATTTAGCTGTAATGAACACTAAAATTATAAATCTGTTCAATTCCTGACTCCAATGCAAGTTGTATAATCATTTCAGCCAGCACAAATTTAACTGTTGGAAAATTTAATTTAGAACACAAAATACACCCTAAATCAAGATATATTAAGTGTTTATCATGTTTGTTCACTTGGTTCAGCTTACACCCAGTTACAGTGTAAAAGTTTAAAGATACTTTTACAGACCCTATCAGAATTCAATAACAGAAGTTACAAGTCTGGATTAGGAGGTATATTGAAGAATCAAAATGTTTTAAAACTTGATTAAACTGTAAATAAGTGCCTTCATGTTGATACTTGTCATGTTAACAATGGAATGTGCTCAAAACTAAATTTACAAATGTTTAAAATATAGTTCACTGAAGGTTAAAACTTAATTTCTGAATGACATGAAATTTAGTCAGAAGAGCCACAAAGAGCCATTGTCATAAAGGATTTTTGCAAAAAATTACTAACTGCACACACACTTAACCACACTTCAAGGTGACTGCATTCAAGCTTCAACTATCTAAAACAATCAGTAGCCAACTGACTTTCACTCATCCGAAACCAACTGAACTGATAGGGAATCCCTTTCTTTATCTCAATGGCCAATGATCACTAAGATTTTCATGTAAATTAAGACTGGTCACAAGAGACATTGTGTTACTATTTCAGCCAATTGTACAATCTGGATAGAAAATATAAAGTTTAGTTTTGTTGCATTAGGCCATTAAGCTAAATGAGAAGATCTCAAATCAAATACCTATTTACAACATAAAAATAATCTAAATATTGAAACAACTCTTCTGCGAAAAATACCATGGAGATTTTAAGATTGGAATACTATCTTAAAAAGCACAATTTATCTCCAAATTCGAAAGAAATCTAGTACAGTTAAAGAACTTGAAAACAGAGCAAAATAAACCTGCCTCTTCACATCTCCCTGCAAATTCACCCAAAACTGCAGTTCTCAGAGCTAAAACTGAAATAGGAAATTAAACAATATAATTAAATTTAAAAGATTACCACAGAATACTAGAAGTCAAAACACAAATACCTAAGCATCAGAGACGCATTGAGTAATCAGAACTACATATTATAAACATAAAAATTAGTCCCTTAGTTGTTGGGTGTACAATAATCATAGTACAAATATGTAAGAAAAGAAATGTGGTACAGTTAGAGAGCAGGATAAAATTGCAAAATAAACCTCTCATCATAACTTGCCTTGACAAAGTGTGTCCTAAAGAATTATTATTACTTTGTGAAACAGTGGTCCTACAATAAACTGCAGCTGAAAAGAAGTTGTTGTTATACTACAATGGAAATTTTGTGAGAACATCTGGAAGAATTTTTGCAGTTGAAGAATAATTAAGTATGTCAGCTTAAGGTAATCTCTCAGAATTCTAGATGTTACATGCAAAGGCAGATTTTAAAACTCCTGACATCAAATCTATCAACATAGTGTTCACAGGTTTACAACTGGATGTTTTCTTTAAACGATGACAACATTTTGACAATGTCCTATAATCGTCTTCATCAGGTAATTATATCTTGCTATCAATAATCAGCAAATCACTGCAAAATTGCAAGATATGATTGATTACTTGATGAAGACAACAGAGGATGTTGTCAAAACATTGTTATAATTTCTTGATAATATCCTGTTGGAATCCTGTGAAGACTATGCAGTTATACGCTGGGAAAATCTTCGTTCGCACATCAATCTGTCACAGCAAAAAGTTTCAATGAAAGGAATAACTTTTAAGGCTCTGAGTAGTTGAGGGATAAGTATTTGTATATTAACTGAGCTGGAGGTAAAGACAAATACTGACACTATTTGATAATACTGACACTATTTGTTCACCAGTGATATTCATTATTAAGAACCGTCATCCGTATTAACTTGGGAGATAGTCAGTTATGTACAGATAGTAATCAAAGCACACATAATTTACAGTATACAAAATCTGGTTACAGTTATTGTGTACCAAAAGCATACCAAAGTTTTTAAAATAAGCTGGAAAGTTTGTCATATTTCCTGACTTTTCAACATAATTGCAAATTAAAACAAACTTCTCTTTTGGCAATTAAGGGCACAGAGAAATATTATCTATATACAAAAACACCTATGGAAAAAACTATGACTAACATCTTAGACAAGAAATGAGAAATGTACACGTATCAGCTGATCAGAACATGAGCAATAAATGAAGTGAAACATCAAAGGGATTCCAATCATATTTGGGAACCAATTAAATGTGATTAAATTGGTCTATGTTGGGCACCCATAAAACAGACTAGGGAGGGGTGACATGTTCATTTACAAGTTACTTGCTATTGAATTACAAATTAAGATAGGGAAATGAGCCATCGCTTACCGCGGATAATGGCAGGCTGGCATGACATGGACACAAATACAAGAAACATTGCAATTTTTGGATCAAAATGCTTCAACAGCAGTAAAACATGGTGGAAGGTGGGTGCTGGAGGGCAATGTATCAATTAATGACTGTTTAACAAGAAACATGAGAGGGTTAAGTTCAAATGGAGGACAGGAAGTGAGGATAGTTAGTTGAAGAAAATACCCAAGCATTGCAAAATTAGTAAATATGTAATCAAAACTTGTCATGGTTTGGCAAAACAGAGCAGATAGAAAATAAAATAATGAACTAATAAAAATTTAAATATAAATAAACAAAACAAAATACAGTAAATAAAAAAATTAATCACCACCTCTGCAGTGGTTAAAATTAAATAGTGGGGTAGAAGATAGGAGAAGAAAGGAAGAAGGAAAAGTTGAAGCATCACAGGGTATTATCTCAAGTTGAGACGTTGTGGTTTCCTGGTGCCCAGATTTTACTTATAGGCCAGTCATCACTTTCTGAGTTCAGAGAGGCAGCTGTTGTTTGAGAGAACTCTGACAGGACAGACAGTGAAGCAAGAATTAAAATTATTGGTGTCATGGGATATGGCATGGGCAACTACTGGGTGGTCTGGATTCTTGGCGAACATTATTTGCTGTGGTCATTCATTCTTATGGATTTTATTGGTGGTCAATCCTATGCAGGAAACTAGGCAGTAGTTGCAAGTTTTACATTGGTGGTTGCACAGGTGACATGTCCTAAGATGGGAAAGCATTCCCCAGTGAGGGGTTTGGTAAAGGTAGTGGAACAATGGTGTATGTTACACATCTTACATGGAAAGGAGCCATGGGATGCTCTACTGGGACGATGATGACACTGTTTGTGGAATAGCAGTTGGCTGCAGTTAGGGGGTCAACTGAAGCAATTCCTGGGAGTGGCAAGGAGGATTTTGGGGAAGAGGGATCTGTGTTTTTAGCTTTGGGATTTACACATCAATATCATTAGAGGAAGGGTGCAAGGAGGGATCCCATTCCAGGGCAGGTTTGTCATAGGATTTGGTTGATGAATTGGAGGCCTGGGGAGTAAGGTGTGACCAGGATTGGACTATGATTGATTTTAGAGGGTTTAAGGTGGTTGATGGGTTGTGCAAGAGTGATGTAGCCGGAGACAGTTGTATGTGAACTAAATCTGGAGGATAATTGTAGGATATAAGTGCTTGGTAGATTGCGTTGGAATGCTGTGTAAGGGACTGCTGGTCAGAGCATGTATAACTGCCACGCATACCACTGCTGTGAGGGAGGGAGCATTTGGTGTGATATAGGTGGAGTTACTGTTGCAGATTAGTAGGTTTGATGTGGACCGAGGAGTTGGAGAGAGACATCCAGAAAAGTGGCCTGAGTGTTACTTAATATTGATTTTGATTGATAGGTAAAGGCATTCCATATTTGAATACTGAATTTATAATTAGAATGATGTATTTCACTGGAATAGTAATAATAAAATCAACAAATTAACATTAAATTGTATTACAAATATCATGGCTTTATTAAACATCTCACAACAAACCAAATGAACTGTTTATTACAACTGAAAACAAAAGATTTTCAGCAGATCACACATACAGAACAAATTTACTAGAATATGTGACTCATTACCAGCATTAGACAAATGGGGCAGGTAATGGGTTTTCTCACTATCTGCAGTGGACAACATTCTTTTTTTGTTTTTTAACTGCTTAACGTCTCTTAACAGCAAGGTCTTTAGAGACGGGAAAGGTGTGGGGGGGGGGGGGACAAGGAATGGGAAGGAATTCGGTCATGGCCTTTTGAAGGAAGCATACCGGCATTTGCCTGGAGTGATTTGGGAAACCATGGAAAACCCAAATCTGGATGCCCGGACGGGGATTCGAACCTGCGTCCTCCCACGAATGCGAGGCCAGAACATTAACCGTTACACCACCACGCTCGGTATTGACAATGTGTTACCGCCTTGAAGAAAGTAGCGAATGATCTAGGACAATTGTCAAGGTAAGTCAAGGTTGGCTGTTATCCTAGATAAACAGTGAGCCCTTGTGGCCCAGCAAACAGTGGCTCTGTACTAAGTGTGAGCAAAGTCCTGCCTCCAGCAGTCCAGGCACCCAGGGTCACCCTCCCAGACAAACAAACCAGGAGGCAAACTCGATCAGCTGACAGCTGCCATACAAAAGAATAATCTCATCACCCTGTGATGATGCAAGTCTTCTTGTAGTGCTGAAGCAAGCCACCAATCCCAGAATATATGTCATAAGTCATGTAAAACAGAAACAACAGGTTAAGCTATTTGTACCGAAATCATTTCTTGAGATTAGCATACAACATTTGCAAGGAACATACAAGGATTCTGTGTACAGAAAATATGTTTCCAATTGGTGTAAAACATATCCTTGCAGAGTGGCCTCGAGGTTGCATTTCTCAAGAATTGTGCCTCAATTACTTTTTGGACTCCTGCACCACTTTCCAGCCGAAAACATTCTCATACCATTTCAACCCAACCAGTCTGTATAAAATGCCCCACACTTAAAGTTCTTCACATGGTCAAAGCCAGCTGTCACTTTTATGGACAGTTTGTAAGTTTTTGGGAGAATCTGGAAAGCAACTCTCTTTCATTGTTACTGACAGGTATCTTGTCACATCCACTCCTTCACATAAATTTTAGGAATTTTATATATATTGAGAAATGTGAGTCATTGACACACTACAACAGATAGTTTGAAAAAAAAAAGACATTACTGATATAATGATTAAAGAGATAAAACTAATTTCTGTTACAAAATTAAAAAAATGTAAAAAAAAAAAAAAAAGAAAGAAAACTACCATGCATTTGGATAGTATCTAAACATTTGCACGCTAAGTTTCCACAATCCTGCCACTGGATAAGCTGTTTATAGCATTAACTTTAAACTATGTATCAACATTACTGGTATTTATCTTGCCAATGATACTTTTGGAAAGTTTTAAGGTGGAGTAAGACAGATGCTGTTACATTATCAGCAAGATAATAAGAAAGTGTATAAAGAATGTTTACTGTGGTTAGGAAATAATACTGTAATTAGCAATTAACAGAAATGCAAAGTAAGAACCAAGTTTAAAGCTGAAAGTTTAACACACATACAAACTGGGTAAACAAGCAGCCAATGTTATTGACTGGTGTGTATAAGTCTTAAATCACTTGGAAAAAGGGAGCACACTGGAAAACCTGAGTTTATTTACTTATTTATTTTTGTATTAACATGTTAGCCAAGTTAACATTTACCATAGAGCATTAGTAAATCTTAACTTATGGTACAAGTAGAGTGGAACACAATTTTAAGAAAAGATCAAACTAGAATCAGTTAGAGATAACATTCACCAATATGTTAATACCATCAACAATATCCTCAAAATATGGGTGATATAGATTCTCAAGACTGTGATAATGTTGCCTGTAGATCTATGGAATAAGCAAAAGCACATTATTTAGAGATTTAAATCCATGTTTTATGACAATATAGAAGATGGAATTGTTCCTGGCATAACAACTGCAAGACATTACAGCTGCTCAGGGCAAAAATGTGTATAAACACCAATGCTCCTGACTAATTTAATTACATGCTACTACATGATGAACTATGAATACAGATTTCAAATTAATGTTCCAGAAGAATTTACTATGAATGCAAAGAAATTTTGGTACTGTATTGCGATAAAAAAAGCTAGGTTCATACATGTTTATGACTCCTTAAAGCAGTAAATTAGACATTTTTAATAACGCTTTCACAATTGAAAATATGATGAACATTCCTTTATTTGGTGCCTGAACTAACAAGACTGTAATCAATCTGACTATTCTGCTTATTTACTTAAGATAATAAACAGTAATAAAGCAATCAGACCAGATGAAATGTCTTCCCAGTTACACAGACGGAAAAAAAAAATCCCAACACCAAGAAAAAATTATTGTAGAGTAATGAAATTTGGACAATGCATTTGTCAAGTTAACATGTTTAATTGATTAAATTTTCAAGATCACAGGTTAATTTAAGCTCAAGAAAATGCATTTCAAATGTGAAATACTGTTATTAATAGCCGGTGTAACCTCCAGAATTTTGAATGCAAGCCTGCAAACGTGAATGCATTGTGTCATACAGGTTTCGAATGTCACTTTGTGGTATGGAGTTCCATGCTTGTTGTACTTGTGCTGTCAATACTGGGACGGTCAGTGCTGGCTGTGGATGATGCTGGAGTTGTCGTCCAATGATATCCCATACGTGTTCAATTGGAGACAGATCTGGTGATCTCGCAGGCCAAGGTAACATGTCGACACTCTGTAGAGCACGTTGCGAGACAACAGCGGTATGAGGGCGAGCGTTATCCTGTTGAAAAACTCCCCCTTGAATGCTGTTCATGAATGGCAGCACTACAGGTTGAATTACCAGACTGACGTACAAATTTGCAGTCAGTGTGTTTGGTATAACCACAAGAGTGCTCCTGCTGTCATAGGAAATTGCTCCCCAGACCATGACTCCAGGTGTAGGTCCAGTGTGTCTAGGCCGCAGACAGTTTGGTTGCAGGCGTTCCCCTGGCCTCCTTCTGACCAACACTCGGCCATCACTGGCACCAAGGCAGAACCTGCTTTCATCAGAAAACACAACAGATCTCCACTCCGTCCTCCAATGAGCTCTGGCTTGACACCACTGGAGTCGCAAACGGCGATGGCTTGTAGTCAGTGGAATGCACGCTACAGGGCGCCTGGCTCGGAGCTGTCCTTGAAGTAACCGATTTCTAACAGTTCGTTGTGTCACTGTGGTACCAACTGCAGCTCGAATTTCTGCCGCAGACGCAGTACGATGCGCCACAGCTGTACGCCGAATACGGCGGTCTTCCCTCTCAGTAGTGCCACGTGGCCTCCCGGAACCCGGTCTTCTTGAGGCAGTACCATCCCTTGACCACTGCACCCAACAATCATGCACAGTGGATACATTCCGGCCAAGTCTTTCTGCAATATCGCGAAAAGAAAATCCACCTTCTCGTAGCCCTATTACACGACCTCGTTCAAACTCGGTGAGCTGTTGATAATGGCTTCTTCGTCTTCTTAAAGGCATTCTTGGCTAACATCAACTCACTATGTCAAATCTCAGCGGTAAATAACGTTCACAAACTTTACAGCGCGTATTTAAAGCAAACCTGATTTGCAAGCTCTGAGTAGCGCTACTAGCGCCACACTTATGCGCGAAGCGCGAAATTTGAATCGATGTCATCTTTCAGATGTATAAACACGCCTACCAAATTTCGTTTATCTAACACAAGTCTTTCTTGGTGTTGGGATTTTTTTTTCCGTCTGTGTATATTCAAAATAAGTGGATTATCCTTCTAGGTTACAAAATTACAAATCCCCTATTTTGAGCAAAAGTACATTCCTGTTGAATGGAAGAATGCCTCTATAAGTTCCATTTTTAAGGACAGGAAGAACAATGACTCCCAGAACTACAACCAATTTCATTTATCTCCAAATTCTGGAACATAGTATTTACCTGAATGCCTATGTTTTTTTAGACACCGCCCATATATTAGACAACAGTTATCATGGTTTCAAAATGGCATATTGCTCACAGCTCATAGCCTTAACACACAACTTGCTTGATTCCCATTTACCATCCATTTTAGTATTACTAAACTTGGAAATAATAAAAATGTAGAAAGGCTTCTGGTACAAATGATATTACACAAACTACAAGTTAATTAACTTCATGAGCAATTAGAGGAATAACAAACACTGCTTACCAGTGAGAACTACAAAATCGAAGCAAATACATAGAGAAGAATGACAAGTATAATACAAAATTTTTAGTCCAAAACATTATTTATATGACAGCAAAAATAAAGATCTATTGCCCATACAAAGGAAATAAGAAATATGGCCTTCTCCCTTTTGCCTAAACTAACAACCTGGTTATGATATCATCACAGAAGTTTCTACTATAAAGGAGAAAACTATATCTTTGACATCAGTTTGGGACTGTAGAAAATTGTAATCATGCTTGCCAAGTTCTTATATGTGTGAAAAATGTGTACTTGTAAAATTATCAACGAAATGTGATAATAATAAGTGGCATGTCAGCTGTAGGATTTGTAATTAAATTACAACTGGAATAATACCAATTTAACTAACTATGCCACTCTGTTCCATCTCCTGCATTTCCAAATTTACGGGCAATAACTAGTTGCGTATATTCCTTGACAAAGAACATTAAACAAATGGGATAGACAAATTAAAATAACATTTTAAATTACTTAATTTCATTCATTTTGATTTAAATGATGGCTTACCTTATACTTTTTAGGATGGGCTTCTATGTCAGAAACATTTGACAGGATAAGACTTCCTTCAATGTGTTTCAGTGTTGCTTGAAGTTTCAGGCTGAACATATAATTTTCTGGACCTTGCTGCAATATATAAAGAAAAAATTAATGCTAATTTGCTACAATTAGAGTATTTTATTATTGAAGATATAATAGTTTGATACAACTGTTTTCCAGTGGCACTAACATTTTTTTGTGTAGAGATAGTAAATAAGTAAATAAATTTAAGAATATATGTTACAAATAATATTTATAATACAATGTCATCTAACACATACTATCTCCATGTATTAGCTGCTGAAGGATGGCACTACTAACCTTAACAACAAGGATCAAATTGAAACCTAAAATTAAAGAAGCTATAGGTTGTTTAATATGTTGTAACTATCCAATAGCCAATTTATAATAAACAATAATGATGATCAGTCTTTGGTATGAAAACTATACTGTTATGTTACTGCTCTATCTGCAATCCTGTGAAATCTCAACAAATGAATGAATTTAGCTGCATATACAAGGTATGTCCTGAATGAAACCAGACTAAATCTATAGAACTAGATTTAATGAAAATATTGCAAAGTACAATTAATACTCCTCAAAGTAACATCCTTGTGCAACAACACAGCATTTCCAGCAGTTCTGCCATTGAAGATACGTGTACTGGAACTTGTGTTCCGAGATGCTTTTCAGAGTCCTCATCACAGTGGCTTGAACAGCTTTGATGGACTCGAACTGGTGTCCCTTGATGTCCCTCTTGAACCAGGAGAACAGGAGGAAATAACAAAATCAAAAAAAAAAAAAAAAGCACAGGGGGACACATCATAACTGTAAGGAGGTACTGGAAATGCATTTATATTTTTTGGTCCAAAAAGTCATGCACAATTTTCACCGCGTGACTGGGTGCACTATCATGGCGCAAGGTTCAGTCGTTAGCAATTTCTAGATGAGCGCAGGTGTCACATTTGCAAAGTCTTTCAAGGACTTCAATGTAAAATGTGGAGTTGACCATTGTCCCTGCTGGTACAAACTCCCTGTGAACAACTCCTTTGGTGTCATGAAACACAATGCTCATTGTTTTGATTTGCTCATCTGAACCTCTTTTGGAAGCAGAGACTGTGGCATGTGTCATTCTGTGCTCTGCCGTTGGCCTCAGTGTCATACTGGAAAACCCACATTTCATACCCAGTGATGACAGCCTGTAAGAAACTTGGGTCAGCTTCCACACTTTCTCTTCATCCTCAGCACGCTTTCTTCCCTTCTTAAAGACCTTCTGCCAGACAAAAACCTGGGATCTTGTCATGCATTCATCGCCGTACACTGTTCTCATTTCCAGAGTCACCGTCCCCGATTTCTTGAGCCTGACACAAAATTTAATGGTGTACCATTGCTCAATCAATCGAGGCATTTTGCTTTATAACAATACACAAACACAGCGTCTCACGCATCAAGTGACCTTCCCCGACACTCCGCTCACAACGTACTGCTGGTTGTTGTGTGTCATTGCCAAGGCTCCCTACTACCTTCCCCCACCTTTAGTTTCCATGCCCGGCCTGAAAGGGCACTGCACCAGAGCCAGTCTGGTTTCATTCAGGACATACCTTGTATACTATTGTTGCAGGAGGGGTGGAAATAAATTTTGATACTTTGAACTGTAAAACTCAGAGTATTTGGGAAGATGAAATTCACATATTGGTGATTGTTTCAGCCCAAGTCCTTAGTTGCTACGATAACTGTTTTGTGGGTTGTTTCTGACTTGCAACTAAACAAATGCTTTTGATGGCATACAAGTTTCGCCTTTATTCAAGCCCTAGATAAACATATATACACACACAATGATGTTTGATTTTTGTACAGTTTTCTGAAAATATTAATTAGGTACTTACAGTTTTTATATATGCATTAACACGCGCAAGTTCGTGTTTCCATACCAGCTACTCTTTTCACACTATCACTACTGTCCAAAGTTTGTGTAGGTTGCATTTTAGGTAATTTCACCGGCCACGAACTGTATATAAAGTTTTTTTGTTGTTGTTGACATCCAACAGTCGTGAGCCAACGATTATGTGTTGTGGAACTATTTCTTATTTTGAATCTGTGGTCATTAGCTGGGTCTGTTCTGTGGCGGTATGTTTGATTATAGGATATGTGCTATTTATTCCTGTTTTAGTGTTTTGAACAAGGTTTGGTTTGTTAGGTGTATATATTCATTCATAACTTTTTTTACCATTATTGATTGCTTTTTGTATGTGAAGGTTTTCCTGAATTGTCAGCATGTTTTTGTTGTGATTATTAATCTTTAGTATTTGCATATCCGTTTGTATATTGGTGTGTGAATGATTCTGTTGTAACAAGTGTTCGGTGAATGTAGAGTGGTTGGTACATCTGAGAGCTCTCAGGTGTTCCTTGTATCTGGTTTCAAATTTTCTGGCTGTTTGTCCTATGTATACAGTGTCATACTGCTGGCATGTTAATTGGTATATTCCAGATTGGTGGTATTTGTAAATGTACTTCTGTTAAGCTGTTTTTGGATAGTGTTTTTGGTTCTAAATGCTATTTTTATCCCCTTTTTTCTAAAGACGTTCGCTATCATGTGTGTGTTTGTGTTTTGATATGTCATTGTGTACCAATGTTTGTTGTCTTTTTGTGTGATGGTTTGTAGTTTTAAGTGGTGATCATTGGGTGTTTGATGTATGTTATTGTTTGTTTGTTTTCTGATTTTTTGGTTAAGCTTTTTTACTGTGTTACTATTGTATCCATTATTCACAGCTATGTGTGTTATGCTGTTTAGTTCCTTGTTATAGTTGTGCTTAGTGATTGGTATTTGATTCATCCTGTGTAACATATAACTGAGTGCTGCCTGTTTCTGACTGGAGGGGTGATTGGAGCTTTGGTGGATGATTATGTCAGTGTTGGTGGGTTTCCTATATATGCTAAAACTGTGCTTGTTATCAATCTTTTTGACTGTAATGTCTAGGAAATATAGTTGGTTGTTTGTTTCTGTCTCCATACTAAAATTCACATCTTGCACATAAGCTGAATAAGAGTGATTTTCAAAGAGGTATTGCATACGACACTGTTGTACTACTGAACCACTTTTTGGAAAAGAATTATTTTAAAAGTGTATGTTGAATCTATGTTTCACTATGCCTTAAACTCTTGTGGCTAATAGCTGCCAATTATTAGTGATCGCCTGAATGAAAGATCACTGGGAACTGAGACAAGAGATGGTATGGCAACTACACGGACTGTACCAAACCACACTCAACATTACTCTTATTAAATCATAAATACAAAAATGTGTCAGAATGAGAACCATTACATATAACGTCTGGAAGCCCACACTTTGTAAAATACATGGCAATATCATTAACCACATAACAAGGAACAACAACACTGAGATTTTACATTTTATGGATGTTTGCTGTCGCACTCGTTACAAGTGAGTGCCTTTTTGCTGGAGTTCAAGGTGATTAAAACTATTGGAAGGCAATAAGTGATAATTTGTATCTCTGAGGAGGAAAATGGATGGCATCCGAGTATTTTTTGTAACTGCAAATAGGATAGCTGTTACACAACTTGCAGAAGCTTGTGAACTCTGTGATGGCTCTAGGGCTTTACATGGTGTATTTTTGGCCTTATCCAGAGTTTTATAGTAAGTTTTCATTAAATGTGAGTATTGTGCATTGTCAGAATCTACCTGTAGGGGAAAAAGATTGTGACACAATTGTACAAGGGAGAACATGCATGCTGTGAAATTGCATCAGTTTTATGGAGCCTATATATACTAGCCAAACCAAGAAGTGTTGCCAACTTTTTTATCATTAGTCATCAATGGAGGACACTCAGTTGAGAGCAAAGCTTTATTCTTTGACAGCATTTGAGATTAGTGTGTGTGCCGAAACCGTCCAAGTTGGTCTATTCAGCTGATATGGGAAGTAAGTTGGTTTTTTGCTTTAATTGTTCATTGAAAGTGAGGAGTTTAGTACATTCACTCCAGTTAGAGATTAGCAAGTGCTAAGTCTACTTAAGTGTTACCAGAAGTGAGTCAATTTAGGGAAGCAATAAATACCAATGTAATTAATCATTAGTAGACACTCAATGGTGGCACAACTGTTAAAATCACCATGACTAACCTGCTGTTTATATTCATGGGGAGTGTCCATAAACTATGTGGCTCCATTTTGGAGTCTTCTGAACCCCCATCCTCGTGTAGCCTGTGGCTTTTGCCTTGTGTGCCTGTTGTGTAAGGAATCTTCTGATAGAAATTTAAATAATAAACTGGCCAGTGAGTGGGAAATTTAAGATAAATTTGTGCATTAAAGAATAAAGTGGAAATTATTCAATCTCTGACTAACTGCTGTCAATTAGTGGAGTTGAGATTTCCTTCTAACCTTTTTTGTAAGTTTCAGAAGGAGTTCGGGAAGCAACTATCGACTGAAGACAAAGAGACTTATATTTCATAAATTGTTTGACACTATCCACGTAAGGCAGCAAGTAAGCTCATGTTAAGAAGAACTGTGGAAGGTGATAAGTTTTTTGAAAGGTAAATGCACAGGACTGAAGTTACTGAAAGCACGACTGATGTGAGTTTTTGTCAGATATGGTAAGAGGTTCTTTCACAACTCTGATCCTTCTTACTTCCATAAGTCCAGTACTAGGGGCATTAACACCCTCGGCCAAACCACTAATTGAGGCTTTCACAAAGTTTGTCTTTAGTAGGAGTCATGTTTATATTGAATTTAGTCACTAAAATAATACTGTACATTTACTGGGGCTGTGGCGGATACATCCTGGTAAAATATCTACAAAATAATAATAATAAAAAACAATATCTATTATGGTGATCTAGATAGGCTATGCGAGGAAGTGAAGGAAAGCTAAAAAGAAAAAAAAAGCAGTACTTAAGTTGGAAAATAATGGACCAGATGTGCCAGTGCATCAGTTTTCAAAGCAATTCAATATTGCCTAGCCTGCACAGTTCTCCGATATATAATCAAGTAGCATCTTTCTCTTCCTGGAAATGAATGCCAATCTGACATCTGTGTTTTCAGGCCTAAAATGCAATGTTCTGTAAAAAGTGGTTTAGAAAAGGTGTGCTGGCAGAAATGGAGGCTATGGAGAGAAATTTCACCATGGTGTCATAGTTACTAAAAGCTGTTTACATCCAGCTAAATTAATTAATCATAAGTGGCATTTACACTGATTAAAAAAAAAAAAAATTGCAACCTAACCGGACAGGACAAGCTTCCGGCATAGTTTGACATGGCATTGTACTTATGAAACATATATGACCATAATCAAAATGAGAAAACATATCAGCATTAACCTAGATGAGAATAAGATGCTATCTATTTAAAACACTTATTGGATGCTATACAGCGGACAGGCGCAATACATCTAAAATTAATTCAAAATTCATTTTAAGATGCTATGATGAAATCGCAAACAATTTTGAAACCATAATGGTGAAATTTTTGTTAAAAATCAGCTAAAACGAGATTTTTTTTTTTTTTTAAGAAAAATAAAATTGACCCACAAATTGTTTTTGACAGTAATAACAATGCACCTGTATCCTCTTTATTCATGCCTCAAATGTCTTAAATAAATGCAGTGAGTCAGCAGAAAATTATAAATATTTAGTACTTACCAAATCTGATGTGAAGAAAGTATATACAGCATACATATAATATTCAAACAACTGTCCTAATCCCTCTATGACATCATTTGCTATTGGCCTTAGCAGCTGACTCATCTGTAAATATTTCCCACAGTAACGTAAAACAGTCAATGTTGTATTTGTAAGGACAGGTACTTTCAAAAGATCACGCC
The DNA here is from genome assembly GCA_031002005.1 of Vandiemenella viatica. NCBI lineage: Eukaryota > Metazoa > Arthropoda > Insecta > Orthoptera > Morabidae > Vandiemenella > Vandiemenella viatica. The sequence goes on from CM061921.1 coordinate 141,173,733, forward strand.
TAGATTGCTTCCTTGATGATGTCTTTGGATTCCTGAAAGGAAAATGATAACAATACCAAATATAATCCACACTGCTGTCTGCTAAAACCATAACACCTCACAGGAAATCTGATTTTTGCAAGATACATTATTTAGGTTGTACTAAAGTTACATATTTCACAGTCATATGAATAGCAGTTAACACATGTTGTGCAAATACTTGCCTTATACTAGTCACTATACACACATCTGTGTGCTATATTAAATAACATTTTAATGGTAAGATAAAAAAAAGGCATAAAAAGTTTATCAAAATTACTTACAGCCATCGATCAGTTGTAATGCCACCCTTGACAAAATCATTAAACTTTTTCAATGGATTATAGAAAACAATAGCAAAACAGGGACACTGTCCCTTGTATTAACAAGTTCTGATACATGCAATCTGACATTATACAGCAAAACTGGTTACAGAGAAAATAAAGGATGCTTGTTAGTATAATGATAGGAAGGAGAGCCATCAGTTGCCAAATCAGGAGGCATAATGGCTTAAAAAAAAAGAAAAAAAAAACCACACACACACACACACTATATCACTGTAGTGACTGTAAAGATTAGAGAAATGTTAACAGGGATTAGATGGTAATGAGTTGGGTATATAGATATAACAAAAAATAAAGACAAAACTGTAAAATAACTTACAGTAATAAATGCTATGGGCAATGGCCTGTTTGGAGGGTACAGGTCATGGCAACTTCCCACCTTTGTTTCTTATAAAAGATGTATTATTCACAAGTAGTAAAGCAATCCTGACTGTCAGCAGAGCTCCCCATGTTATAATAAATAATTCCTCTTTGTGGTTCAATATAAATAAATTAGTTTTGAATCAAGAAAAAGTAGAAAAAAATTATGTCCAGTTTTTGGTGTTTTTTAGCTCTTTTTAAAAAATACTCTTAATTTATCTAGATACTAATTTGCTGGCAGATTAGCATAACAAAACTTGTGCATTAGAAATTCTGGTCATATAGTTGATTCGAAGGCAAAGTAATTGTGCAGGTGCATATCTTGTATTAAAAGAATATTATGCATATTTCATTTTTATAGCATCATTTTCTGGAGTAACTAACTGAGGACAAAACGAGGGTTTGTCCAGAAGTAGGATATCAGATACATCATGAGGCTTAAACATTATGAATCTTATAAGCTACGCTTAGTTCAAAGAGATAGCCTAACCCTATCTTACAGTCTTTGATACAATTTAAGGAGATGGAAGAAGGAGAGCTGCAACAACTTTAAAAAAAAGAAAAAAAAAAAAAAAAAAAACCTACAAGGGAATGTTTCATATGACGCGTATTTTTTAAGTAAGTACCGTTTTGTCACACCGTGGCTGCAGCGCTACGGTCGGCGTTCCGTGCATGCGCACTGGGTACCTGCATCTCTTGCCTACGCACTGACGCCATTACAGTCTAATTCTTCCTTGTTTACGTTGTTCACTGAGTGTTTAAGATGCCTCCGATAATCGTGAGTCCCGCCGACTGTGAAGTACGGGCTGTTATAAGATTTCTTTGTGCTAAAGGCCTAAAACCGATCGATATTCATCGTGAGATCTGTGCAGTTTACAGACAAAACATTATGAGTGATGGAATGGTGAGAAAGTGGGCGAGAGCATTTAAAGATGGCCGTACAAATGTGCATGATGAACAACGGAGTGGGCGTCCTTTGGTCGTTAATGAAAGTTTGGTGCAGAAAGTGGACAATAAGGTGAGAAAAAACAGACGCTTTACGATTTCCTCCTTGTGTGATGACTTTCCTAATATTTCTCGTAGTGTTTTGAATGGCATTGTGACCGAGCACTTGAATTACCAAAAATGTTAACGGATGTGCACAAAACCAAACGTTTAGGCAGTGCATTGACATTCCTTGAGCGGTACCACAACGATGGTGATGATTTCTTAAGCCAAATTGTTATGGACAATGAGACATGGGTGGCCTACGTCACACCTGAATCAAAGCAACAGTCCATGAAATGGCGGCATTCAGATTCTCCCAAAAAAGTGAAGTTCAAGCAAACGATTTCTGCCCGGAAAATCATGTGCACAGTTTTTTGGGACAGAAAAGGAGTATTGCTTGTAGAATTTCTGTCTCATAATGAGACAATCAATGCAGCAGCTTATTGTGAGACATTGAACAATCTGCACCGTTCAATCCAGAACAAAAGACGTGGCAAGCTGAGCAAGGGCATTGTTTTGCTGCATGACAATGCCCGTTTACATGTGGCTAATCAGACCAAAGATCTCATCACATCTTTTCGATGGGAAACTCTAGATTATCCTCCATACAGCCCTGATCTGGCGCCCAGTGACTACCATCTGTTCCTGCACTTGAAGAAACACCTGGGCGGTCAGCGTCTTGAAGACGATAACGAAGTAAAAACAGTTGTGATGAAGTGGTTAACAAGTCAGGCGGCAGACTTCTATGAGGAGGGCTTTCAAAAACTGGTACTACGTTATGACAAGTGCCTCAATAATGAAGGGAATTATGTAGAAAGTAGAGTAAGGTACAGGCTTTCATGTAAAAATAAGATTATTGAGATATATTTGCACGTCTTTTTTTAATTTAAAAACGGTACTTACTTAAAAAACATGCCTCATATGTGTACACTCTTCAGCCTTGCCATATGTTTCATGTCCCACTCATATGATTAATGGGTCACCCAAAACATTGACTAACTTTGTTTTGATATGGATTTAAAACATTTCACTTTTCATTTTTGCCATTTAAGGAAAGACAGGATGACAGTACCAGATTCAAATATCTGACCAATGATGATTCACTAAATTAAGTAAAGCCAAGCAAAGATATAAACATACTGAGATAAAGCCTAACATACACTGAAGAGCCAAAGAAACTGATACAGCTGCCTAATATTGTTTAGGGCCCCCGCGAGCACGCAGAAGTGCCGGAACATGACTTGGCATGGACTCAATGTCTGAAGTAGTGCTGGAGGGAATTGATACCATGCATCCTGCAGGGCCGTCCATAAATCCGTAAGAGTTCGAGGAGGTGGAGATCTCTTCTGTACAGCAGGTTGCAAGGCATCCCTGACATGCTCAATAATGTTGATGTCTGGGGAGTTTGGTGGCCAGTGGAGGTGTTTAAACTCAGAAGAGTGTTCCTGGAGCCACTATGTACCAATTCTGGATGTGTGGGGTGTTGCATTGTCCTGCTGGAATTGCCCAAGTCTGTCGGAATGCACAATGGACATGAATGGATGCTGGTGATTAGCCAGGATGCGTACATACGTGTCACGTGTCAGAATCGTATCTAGACGTATCAGGGGTCTCATGTCACTCCAACTGCATGGGCCCCACACCATTACAGAGCGTCCACCAGCTTGAACTGTCCCCTGCTGACATGAAGTTTGTCTCCATACCCAAACACGTCCATCTGCTCAATACAATTAGAAATGAGACTCGGCAGACCGGGCAACACGTTTTCAATCATCAACAGTTCACTGTCGATGTTGAAGGGCTCAGGCGATGCATAAAGCTTTGTGTCGTGCACTCAGCAAGGGTACACGAGTGGGCCTTCGGCTCCAAAAGCCCATATTGATGATGTTTCGTTGAATGGTTCGCACGATGACACTTGTTGATGGCCCAGCATTGAAATCTGCAAAAATTTGCAGAAAGGTTGTACTTCTTTCATGTTAAATGATTCTCTTCAGTCGTCGTTGATCTCGTTCTTGCAGGATCTTTTTTCGGCTGCAGCGATGTTGGAGATTTGATGTTTTACCGGATTTCTGATATTCACGGTGCACTCATGAAATGGTAGTATGGGAAAATCGCTACCTCGGAGATGCTGTGACCCATCTCTCGTGCGCCGACTATAACACCACTTTCAAATTCACTTAAATCGTGAAAATCTGCCATTGTAGCAGCAGCAACCAATCTAATGTCTGTGCCAGACACCTGTTGTCTTATATAGGCATTGCCGACCGCAGCACCGTACTCTGAGTGTTTACCTATCTCTGTATTTACATATGCTGGCTGTTCAGTGTACTACCAGTACTCAATATGAATATAAATCCGATCTTTAAAAAAATCTGATCTATCTATTATATATCTCTCTTCGAGACAATCTCTTCTAGCACCCACCCTCCACAATGTTCTCTTTTTTGATGAAAGTCTAATACCCAAAAATTTTAATGTCATTTGTGTTCGTATCTGTTGTGTGTGTTCTTGCCACACAACCATCATCTAATGTAAGTGGTGGTTCATTTCCCTACCCTAATTTGTAATTTCTGTTTAATATCTTAGTGTTATAAATTGTTTACAAAGTATATTTTCAGTAGGTAACTGTTTGTAGAAAATATTTCTCTGTTCTCATACTTTCAATGCTGTTGCATAAAGACTCTGGAATGAAAACCATTGTAGGAAGCATTATGTCCTTAAAAATGTAACCCCCCAAATTATGAATATATCAGCCCAAAAATTCTTGTTTTGCAGTTTTGGCCTTTATTGTGTGTTCATAATCTGGTTTTCAACATGTTCAGTTGAGTTTATTTCTTCTCTACATGAATCATTATTTATTTATGTTTACAGCATGTTTATCATTCTACTGTAACTAAAATGCATATTGAAAAATAAAGGTAGATGATACTGTTCTTTATAAGATTTCAACTGAATTGTCATAAAATTCATAATAACCAAGTAAGGTACAAGACAATGGAAATGTCTGAATGTAACAGCCAGGTATTAAAATCAATGTTTGCTTTATAACTCATTAAACTGATTGAAGCTAGTCTGCAAAACAATCAAAATTATTTTGAATTTTTAGAAAAAAAAAAATAAGGGGACACTTTGGTTAAATTTCCAGAAACCCTTATGAAAATAACTCATCAACTGGCTGGAGAGGATTGAGGATGTGAGTGGGAGGGAGCAGATATCTTACCTATTTTGGTCCCCTTCATCCACAAAGTCCCTCTTTAGCTCTTCTGAAATATCATCATCACTTTCATCACTGTATCCCATGTATAAATCGTCCTGAAAGTGGCAATGAAGAAGGTTATAAACCAAAACTTTCACATAATGCAGTTATAACAGCTAGTATTAAAAAAATTAAAAATTTACCTTGTAGTTAGCTAAGATATCTTCTTCCTGAGAATCCACAGGAATTATATCAAATGGAGATCCTGAATCTGTAAAACGCACGAAGTATCCACCAACTATTGAGCTGCTGTCCTGGGAATGAGTGCTGCCAGTACTACAATCAGGGCTCCCGGTCTGACTTGATACCTTCAAACTAGGACTTTCTCCAAACTTTAGATACTTCAGTGCATTACGCAAGGACCTGAACTCCTAAAATAAAACAATCGCTTTAATTGGAAGGAAAAGTGCATTTCATACCTTAAGACAAAAAGGGAATCTTTCACCAGACTCACTTATTATCTACTCTTACATTTTAGCATCAATAATGAAGCACAGCATAAATGATATGAATAGATGACAAAAGTATCAGTTGGTAATTTAAATTAAAACAACAGATCCATCATTTACGACACACACACACACACACACACACACACACACACACACACACACACACACACAAATGTGTTCCCACTCATCTGAATGCTGATCACACAGAAGACTGTTGTATTAATTTTTGAAACATTCAAAGTAGTACAAAGCACACAATATTTTAAAGTTCTGCATTGAATAGAAATTATTAAGTGGCATAAAAATATCATAATTGCCTGAGAATAGGGTAGAGGATGCTACACTGGAGGAAAGTGGTAGCAGTGAAGGAGGAACCAGAAATAAAACCTTGTAGGTGAATGGTAATGTTTGGACCTGGTAATTGGGAGTCCTAGTTTGGGATTTCTATGGTATAATTGAAAACAGTTTGTGCAATACCAGATAGTGACAATTACCAATTAAATTTTGTGAGAAACCATGGATGGCAGTAGTTCTCACATATCACATGTGACCACTCAAGAAGTACCTTGGCCTTGTTAGATTAGAGATCCTTTCCATTCAACACACAGTCAGCCACAGCCTGAAGTACACGCTGTAAAATTCTAGTGACAAATGTTTTTCACATTTGGAAATTCAAGACATACCTGAGCAAAATGTCGAATTGGAGGATTCACTTTTTTTTTTGGTTGGACTTTAAACCACATTAGCATTGATGACATTATAGGTGGGGAAAGGAATGGGGACAAAGAAAGGGGAGAAATTCAGCATGGCCTTTTGAAGGAACCATCCAAGTATCCACCTGGTATGATTTTAGGAAATCATGGAGAGCCAAAATCTGGATGGCCAGAATGAGATTCAAACACAATTCCTCCCAAATGCAAGGCTCAAGTGTTACATTTCACCAGTCGGGCTTACTAGTATCCACTCAAGTCAATAGTAAGATGGGCAGCACAGAATGCAAACAGTTACCAGGTTTGTGACAGAAGTGACATGACAAGATTCAGTATTGTCCATCACCACAGCACGGTAAAGTGAACACTTGTGCAGGTTGTGATTACTAGAGCCATCAAGTACTATGAAAGTGTTTCATAAAACATACAAAGCCAACGTTCATCAAAATCACATGCCCCAATTAGTCAAATGTTTCTGAGTTACAGTGATGCAGATTAGACATCTGAGTGGAGTTTTCTGTGAACTGTGGTGGAAGGCCTCCACTATACAAAACGTACAAAACACTAGTGCGTCCGCATTTGGAATACTGTTGTGGAATTTGGGATCCGTATCACAAGGGATTGATTGACACATTAGAGAAAGTACAGAGAAGAGCTGCTCGATTCGTGACTGCTAGTTACAGTCCTTACGTACGTGTCACAGAGCTGATTCATGGGTTGGGCTGGGATTGTTTGGCGGACAGACGACGTCGTTTTCGTTTGAATTTGCTGGAGAATATGCGAAAATCTTTAAGTTACGAGTGCAACGAAATACTTCTTCCGCCAACCTATTTAGGTCGCAATGACAGGAGGGATAAGATTAGAGAAATAAGATGCCGTACTGATTCATTTATGTATTCCTTCTTTCCTCGATCTGTTTGGGATTGGAATGCGCAGAATTAGGTTTGGTGCTTAGCACCCTCTGCCACTCTCAGTATTTGTGATTTGCAGAGTATAGATGTAGATGTAGATGTATATATTACACAAGATGAGAGCAGATCTGGTGACTGGAGATTTCAGATGTCATCAAGAATGTGACAGTGGGAAGACCTCAATCCGAGCTAGTGCACAAAACAGATGGCTGGCTAACAGTGGACCTGCAGCACAAAATGGACAGCAGCTTGGTGACCAGGGGCTAGCAATCCAGACAAATTCCAAGGGACAGACATCACTTGGTTCCTCTCTTACAATTTACAGCCCATGTTTCCACCCACCACTGAGTAGACACTTGTGATTTACCTGACGTATCTTAACCACTGCAAAATCTTCAGCCAAGACATCACACTAACAACTGAACAACCACCTGGCAATCAAACTATCCCTTAATAAATATAGAAATGAGTCAATTAGTGACCTATGAAAACACATCATCATTGATGTTGAAAGTAGAGTTTTCTGAAATACATAAATTCACAAACAACTTTAACTGCTCAAATTTAGACAAATCTTTGACTTAATATGTATGCTTTACCTCTCATCGATGCATCATTAGTGATGAATCTGTTTTGAAATTTACACCTAGTATTTACAAATTATGAAATTGTGCTTGAAGGTTTCTGGTTGTTTATTACTTAATTTTTAAATTACTGTTGTATGGGTTGGTTAGTACCAATACATCTCCACTTTTTCCATAAAACATGTTCTGTCTAAAACTACCTGCCAAAATATTACAAGATGGATGTAAGCAATAAACAACCAGCAAATGTTATAATTTTAGGATTATGTCATACATGATTTAATATTTTGTAAATTTCAAAGCAAATTCGATGCTGCTGATGATTTGATGAGAGGTGAAAAGTGTACGGCATTAAACAAGTATAAAAGTTGGATTAGTGTCCTTTACTAGCAATTAATTAACTAAGCAGCTGTGGGAAAAGTAGTGTACAAACAGTGTTAAACTTTAAATTATTTCAGTATAAATCCTTATTCACATATTATCAAATTATCAGGAAACTAGAGAGTGAAAAGAAATTTTATTTCACAACATACATAATGGGCTGGCTGGTAACAACAACAAACAATGAGAGCACCCAAAAAAGAAAATAAAATTAATTTAAATGTAGATATAATTATCTGTAAGTAGAATTTAAATGTCGACTAGATATAATTTTTACAAGATTTTTTTTTAAAATTGCTTAATATCTCTTAACAGCGAGGTCTTTAGAGATGGTAAAGGATGGGGGGGGCAAGGATTGGGGAGGAATTCGACCATGGCCTTTTGAAGGAAGCATCCCGGCATTTGCCTGGAGTGATTTGGGAAACCATGGAAAAACCAAATCTGGATGCCCGGATGGGGATTTGAACCGCCGTCGTCCCGAATGTGAGGCCAGAAGGCTAACCATTACACCACCACACTCGGTATTTTTACAAGAAAAATGATAAAAAGGAAAAAGTGTTAATGTAGCCGCAATGTACAGTAATTTAAACAGCTGCAGGCAATATGGATACTGATGCAAAAGGCAATGTCTTTGCTAGTGAAATAAAAAGAAGCAGCAAAAAAACAAAGAAATTAGATAACTGCACCGAAATTTGGGAGCACAGGTGTGAAATGGAAGTAAACAATGCAGGAAAGTGATAGTTGTGTGAGGCACAAACAACAAGGCAAGAATGAAAAAGACAAGACAAAACAGGAAAAAATTGAAAAGAGGATGTAAGAGAAACACTGAGATAGGAAAAACGGGAAAAAACCAGAATGATGCCATTAAGCAAGAATTACAATAAGACTGAGAATCAAAAATCTTTTAGAATCGAAATTCTCCTCGCTAAGTGTCTCATCTACTTGTAGGAATAAGGTTCAATGTGGTAAATGTGTTGAATTTCTCTAACCTTTCAACATGAGTAAAAATTTATAATTGTTACTTATTTTTACTTATGGCTTTACACCACTTTGATTTAAAAGTCATTAGAGGAGGGAGAGGAATGCGAAGGAATTCTACTATGGCTCATTTGAAGGAACCATCTGAGTACTTTCCTGCAGTGATTTTGAGAAACCATGGGACACCGAAATCGGGATGGCTGAACAGGGATTTGAACCCAACTCCTCCCACATGCCAGGCTCATGTGTTACCATTCACAAACGAGGGCCAGTCACAGCTGTTACAACTGGTGTACCAACCTAATGGGCTGTTAAGCAGTTACCCAAAATTAAATTAATGTTTTTTTTTGACAATATATTTTCTTATATGCCAATTCTTTTAAATCAGCTGCTGTAGTTGTTAAATGTTTGTATACGTGTCATGATGACCAAGCCTTGCACCCTATGTACATTCAATCATGTGCATTTCACTGATTTTGTACTAATATAATGAAGAACATTTTTGTAACCATAGTTTGCAATAAGGAGGGTCATGTATGGTTCTCAAATCAATTTGTAGCAAGGATAAGCTAGGACAGCACAGTTTGTGTAATACTAGATAGTGAAAATTTCCTGGTGGATTTTGTGCATATCCCAGATCATAACACTTCTCACATGATACCAACCAAGAAACACTTGGGCATGTTAAAATTGCAGATCCAGATTGGAAAGCCACAGTACCAAGTATATGTTGCAAAATTCCTATGGCAAACATTACTCAAGTTTGTCAATTCAACTCATGAGGCTCTTGATCAATTGCAGGAGTCGTTCAGTAAATACACAGATGTGCTGCTCAGGATTTGTGTAGTTATCAAGCACGTGACACAAGTGACATTCCAAGATTTTCTGCAATCACTCAACCCAGTGTGGTGAATTGAATTCTCTTGTAATGCGCATTTCTTATGGCCATTGAAGACTATTCAAATATTTTCTTAAGTGTACCAGTCCAAAGACCCACAAAACCACATGTCCCAATCTAATGTTATTTCTAAGCTACAGTGATGCAGATTGGCTGGTGGATGAAGTTTCCTGAGAACCACGGTGGGAGGCATCTCCTATTTATGTCACAAAACTGTGACAGGTGAGAATAGATTGGGCAACTGGAGATTTCAAATGTCATCAACAAGCTGGAAAAAGGGAGACTTCAGATGGCCTCAAGATGTTCACAAGAGGGAGACTTGTCTATGTTAGAATACTAAACACTGGCTGGACTTGATGTCAAGAGTTGCAGCTCAGAAATGACTGCAGCCAAATGCAGTATCCAAGGGTAACAAGCCAGATCAATGCCATGAGGTATACATCACTCCCTACCTCTCAAACATCTCAATGCACCATCAGACACACACTTTTGACCTACCTGGGCATCTTGAATGCTGTGATCACTTCAGCCATCATATCACACCCACTGCTGAACAATGACGCAAACTGCTAAACACATTATCCTTAAATCATTATGTTATGCTCCCAGAAATGAATCCATAAGTGACCCAATGATGCACATTTCCATGAATTATCAAAAAAATGCATCTCATGTTTCATTTCTGATGTTTGAAATTACTGAAAAAATATGCATTGATGTATAACCAGCTCTGACCAAACTATGAACTATGACTGAATAATAAAACTAATAATTTATATTAAGCTTTTCATTTATATCCTGACTTCCCACAACATAATTAAATTCTAATGGATATTTAATTAATATTAAATCAATAACTTTTACATGAGTAAAAAATTACTAGTGTTGTGAAGGTTTTTGAAAATCATTTATGTCACATAAATGCCAGAATGATATCTTTACACAGCCCATGGCTGATTTCTTTCATTTGTTACCAATAATCCTTCCCTAGCTCTAATATTTTTTTCCACAACAGAACGTAAAAACTTTATGTAGGGGGTATGAAGTAAAAAAATCCACTCTGACGCTTACATACGATGAATAGAAAGGAACACCGAAGGACTTAATGAAACTGGCTGAATATTGATGCAAATATGTAAAACAGAAGACAAACAAATGAAGAAGAAACAAGAGTATGTGGGAAAGTATTTAGAAGGCAGGTAGTTGCTATTAAAACTCTGGAACTTTTTGGAAATGTGGTCAGTAGTGCTCCAAAACAAGACCAAATAATGAAAACAAATGATAACATAACAAAAAACGAAGATAAAACTGAAATTTGTACAAGTGACTATCTATAAAGCAGTTAGTCACAAGTAATAATAATAAAAAAAATTAAAGATCTGGCTGCAAACAGATCAACCAGAAGTCAAGTTACCACTTCAATTGTGCAAATTCAAAAGAAGGATATACATAAAAGGTTGAATAGCTAAAATGAGGACTGTCAACCATCATGAAAATCATATAGATCTGCTCAAGGTTTTTGAAATAAGTTAGGGCAACATACAGAATTTTATTAAAAAACGTATCCTACCACAGTGGCCATCTTGAAAAAGAAGTGACCATGTCATAGAGCAAAGCCCTATATAGTTACGAGAAAAGAGACCCTACCACTACTAATTTTGCCTGCTGCCTCATTCTTCTCAAGTCCCACATGACCAGTGACTAAGCAGAATACAACTTCCTTGCCAAAAGTTTAAAAGCAAATGGATGGAATCATGGGAGTTCTGAGTGAGACAGTCTGCTGGGTATATTTCCAAGTGCCTGAATGGAGTTGACATAATCATTATATTATAGATTGAGAGCTATGAAAAATGTTCACGCTAAGTGATCATCAAATAGTGTGATTGTACGCTGTAAATACTGTAATCATTGTTAAGGATGTAGCTAATTATCCCTTGGGAGAACACTGCAGCACATCCAACTAGATCAATTTGTTCAGACCCTATAGCGTAAACCAGGGAATATGCATGATGCTGATGTAAGAGACCATAAAACAAATTAATAAAAACACTTTCAGCAGTACAGGGCTTGTTGCAACTCGTCAGGTCTTTAAAAGCCATGTTGGAGAATTTCTCCATTCCTGGCAATACATATTGACACTCATCTAGAATGATGTTTTCTATGATGTTATTAGACCAGAATCTTTAATATTGTGAATTCATGAATGTCATAAGCCAGAATGCCCAATGTCAGTGCTGTATGCCACACCATGGAATGTCACCAGCTTTAGCACAAAGGCTAAGTTTTCTAAATTTTTTTTTTCTTATAACTTTACACCTCATTGATGTCGTCATTAGAGGCGGGATGGGACTGGGGACATGGAATGGGAAGGAATTCGGCCATGGACTTTTTTAAAGCAAGCATCTCGGCATTTGCCTGGAGTGATTTGGGGAAACCATGGAAAACCCAAATCTGGATGCCCGGATGGGGATTCGAACTGGTGTCCTCCCGAATGCGAGGCCAGAGCATTAACCGCTCACCCACCATGTTCGGTCACAAAGGCTAAGAACAGAGATGGAATGGTATGGCCCAACAGCCAGCCAAATACCTTTCCAGCATCCCTGGGTAATGAACAGAATGGAATAATTCACCAAGCAACCATAATTGAACCTACACAGTAGAAATATTTGATAAAATTGAAGCAGGCAAGCCTGGTTTGCACCATATAACTAAACACAAAGAAATTTTAAAATATTCAGACTTAGGACTCTAGCTCAAGGGTATATTAGGTGTAACAGCTAACTGAATCTCTTGTCAAAGATGAGATGTCATCAATAAAAGTAAAAACAGTATTACTCCAGGTTCTGCTAAAAAAATTGTTTAGTTTAAAAAACTAGATCACCATCTAAATGGCTGTAAGATCATAACTTTCTCGGAATAGCAGTTGTGTAATATTGCAAAATTCCATAATGCCAGGTAGAAACATAAGCCTTATCAACATCAAATAGTGCACCTAAAAGGCTTTTAATAGACATAAAATTGTCATGTATTATCAACTAAAACAGGGTCACATCATCTTTCCTGAATAAACACTAAAAGTGATTCATGAGATCTTGGGATTAGCAACCAAATGAGGTTGTGGTTTACAACTCTCCAGTGAGTATTTCAACACAGCTCATTAAAGGCAATCGTATTGCTGCTAGTAGCTGACGATTGTTAATTTCTGGATTCCAATAACACAGAAGTTGGATAAATATATACCAGAAACCATTAAAAATAAAATATAGCCAGCAAATACTCTCATATTCTGAGTGAATTAATGCAGCATCTGGTACTGAATCTGGTCTATTCCAGGTGCAATATTATCAGCACAGGTCAGGCCAATCCAATCCCCCCCCTCCCCTCCTCCCACCAATAGGCAAGGGACAGTTATAAATTTCACAGCTGGACAAAATGATGCATGATAATCTTCTTTTCAGAAAATTAGGATCCAACTGGTTGTTATGGCAATGACCATTGAAGACTTCTGCCATCAGCTGTATTTTGCCCCAAGCATCAGTAACAAATGTCTCCAATTCAATATTCTTGATAAGTACTACTTCCAGATATGTATCTGACTGACTCCCATATTTTTCTTAAAAATTTTAAGTGTGCTAGCCTTTGGAAATCACAAGTCCCCTGACAACATTGTTTGCTTGAATCGCTGTACTGCAAGTCCACATTTTCTGATGACAGAAGAGCAGGCACCACTCTGACAAGGGGCAGACATTCATCTTGGGTTTGCTATGGTTTTAGGACTTCAGGGCAATCAGCTGCCTTACAGATAACATCAGTCTCATGATATGCCTTGTCAAGAGCACTACTATGATGATCAAAACAAGCTGAACAGCTGTACAGTCCCATATAAGCATTGCTCATGGCTCATTTCTGCACATTTTTTCAGGTCTCATTCCACAGTGTGTGTAAAGTAATGCTCCCAGTGAGTTCAAAGTTAGCTTCACATTGAACAGAGAGTGAAAGGTTTTGTTAAGATTTTCTGTGAGCATTTTTTGTGACATGTTCATCACTTAAAAGAGAGTTGTGTTATACTCCTAATATGTATGGGTCTAAGCTGTTGTTTGCAGAAACCCTACCTCCCCCCTTTTCTTTTTCTTCACAACAAAAGCTTCTAATATCCATCTTGCCTCTTTATTCTTTTACATTGTTTTCTATGTAGATGAGAATCTAAAACAATTTTTAAATTTTAGTCAGCCAGCTCATTGCCAACACTCCTATGACAAAACAGAATTTCTCACCCCCACGTAAGTATGCTAATTTGATATCTGGTTATATTTCTGTTTGAATCTAAGAGAGAAGCAAGTTTGCACACAAATCTGCAAAATGTCCCTGTTCTTGTATATAATCTTTTATAGCCTCAATTAAAACACTTGAATTACGCATTTTTTCTTCTTATGGCTTTACGCCTCCTCAATGTCGAGATCATTAGAGGCGGGATGGGACTGGGGACAAGGAAAGGGATTCAGCAATGACCTTTTGAAGGAAGCATCCCAGCATTCATCTGGAGTGATTTGAGGGAACCATGGACAACCCAAATCTGGATGCCCGGACGGGGAGTCAAACCACCGTCCTCCCAAATGTGAGGCCAGAGTGCTATGCATGTTACCAACACTACAATGTTAAAAGAGCCAGCACCTTCTACCATTTAATTATTATGAGAGCATTTTGAATGTTAAATAGATAATCACCAGCTATAAAGCAGTTATGAAACAAGACATTATTGACAAACATGACTAGTGGTTAGCTAATGGGCAATAATAAAAGGATATTTAAGACGTGGCCCTGAAATTAATAATGTGAAGAATTAGTCATTGAAATATGCACAGAAAATTACAGTATATGATTGTGGGTATGGAACAATATGTTTAGAAAACAAATAATGTTACCACCAAAAATATGTTGCATTGTGGGCAGCTGTATCACAGTGACAACTGGAACAGATGTACAAAACATGTAAAAACCTGTAATCAAATATACTCAGTATGACAACATGTTGAAATCCATCAAATTATATAACGAAATTTTATGGGAATACAGTAGAATTCGGAACTGCAGTATCAATATATATTATGTGAGTTGACTGCTAACCTCCATCAGGTAGCCATCTCCCTCTACTACTGAAGAAGGGCTATAAGCTCGAAAATTCTGCTCTATGTGTGTACGTGATTTTTCAATGTCTTGACGCCGCAGGAATCCTCTTCTATGGTAAGCGGTGGTTTTCTCCTATCCAAATATATATATATAGTCAGAATTTAAGTGGACTGTCTTGGGGAATGCACAAACTAAGAAATGAAAAGATTGGTGTAGACACCAAACTGAGGTCTGTGGAAAAGAAACCTGTAATATAAGATACATAAATTGAAGTTTTGAAACAGGATACAGTAGGAATTGTGCGCAGTAAAACCATTAAAGATGTATGTAGATGGAGATATTGAGAAATTGTGAAATGTTTTTATTACAGAGACAACACATTAAACACATTGTTTCCTCTCCTTTCTGTAAAAACTATACACTTGTAATCAATACAAAACAAATTTTGGTACAAAATGTCACTTTTGCAAAATCTTTTGACTATTCATGATCATACAGCAATGACACCAATATACATTAGGCCCATAAGTGTGCCTCACTGCTATTATGTGAGTTAATGTGACTTATAATGGGAATTCCAGATCTGTGGGATGTCTATTATCATATGCTTTTGCACATAACTTCTCCATTGAAAATAAATGGTCACGTGTCCTGCCATTTGTCTAGATAGCCACCATTTTTTAAAGAAAAAAAAAGTTCGAAGGTAATGGTGTCAGATCCATTTTAGACTATGAGCATTTGGTATAGCTGAAATATCCATGATTTTCATGGTAAAATGAAACTAGTGTTGCAGTCAAGTGGTACGAGGGTTGGATTTCGGATCTGTGGACCCATTCTTGGTCCTGCTTGATGAGCTCGTTTTCACAATAGTTTCATAATATGAACATTTTATTCATGAAATATGAGTATTTTAACATTTGAATGGCAAACCTGAATGACAATCAAAGTCGAAGTTGTTTACTTTTTCTGAGGGCGCTAATGACCCCGTCGTCGACGCGCCCTAAAACCCCAATAACAACAACAACAACAACAACAACTTTTTCTGTATATATTTAGAAAATGCATAGATCACATAGATCCATTATTGTTGCTTACACAGATTTGGGATAACATGGTGCTAGGAGGAACTGAGCTATGTTTTTACTCGTATTTTTTTTTTTTTCTTTTAATTTTACTTATTGCTTTACGCCTTGTCAACGGCTAAGGTCATTAGAGGCGGGTGGGACTGGCGACAAGGAATGGGAAGGAATTTGGCCATGGCCTTTTTGAAGGAAGCATCCCTGCATTCGCCTAGAGTGATTTGGAGAAACCATGACAAACCCAAATCTGGATGCCCGGACAGGGATTCAAACCCGCGTCCTCCCGAATGCGAGGCTAGAACATTAACCGTTCACCCACCATGCTTGGTTTTTAACTCATAGTTCCACACAAGCTACAATAATAAATTACAGTTGTGTAATGTGGTAAGGGTTTGGGAGTGGCTATACTAGCCTTTTCCAACCAAAGGTCAACCTCTCCTTCACGTGGTGTACCCTGTTTGCACAGACGAGGCTCTGGCGACTGAAAGATTCCCGGTATAAGGAATCACCCACTGCTTGCCAACGGCCTCTGAAAGGAGGGCGGAAGAGCGGGGAGTAGTTCAGGGCACCCTCTTGCCCTTGGGGTTGGAAATGGCCCCTGAATGCAGATGAATCAGAAATGATCAACGGCATGGGGATGCAGAAGGCAATGGGAAACCACTGCATTAAAGACCCAAAGAGTATCCCGAGGACATGTAATCCTCTCAAATTACATATATCATGATGGCTTCTTCCTGGGTAAAATATTCCGGAGGTAAAATAGTCCCCCAATCAGATCTCCGGGTGGGGACTGCTCAGGGAGGAGTCGTCAGAATGGATAGAAACATTCTACAAGTCGGAGCGTGGAATGTTAGAAGTCTGAATAGGGCAGGTAGGTTAGAAAACATAAAAAGGGAGATGGAACAACTTAAGTTAGATGTTGTTATGAGTAGTGAGATTAAATGGAAGGACGCACAGGATTACTGGTTTGGGGAACACAGGATAATTAGCACACAAGCAATCAATGGAGTCACTGGTGTAGGATTTGTAATGAACAAGAAAGTAGGGAAACAGGTGAGTTATTATGAACAGTTTAGTGACAGGATTATTTTGATGAGGTTAGAAACTAAGCCCGTCCCAACCACTTTAGTACATGTGTATATGCCAATGTCACAGGAAGATGACGAAGAAATCAAAAACATATACGCTGAAATTGAAGAATTAATCCAATATGAGAAGGGGGAGGAAAATCTAATAATCATGGGTGATTGGAATGCAATAGTGGGAGAAGGAAAAGAGGGGAATACTGTAGAAAGTTTTGGTTTAGGAGAAAGAAATGAGCAAGGAAGCAGGTTGCTAGAATTTTGTGAAAGATATAAGCTAGTAATGGCAAACACACTGTTTAAGAACCATTCAAGAAGAATATTCACCTGGAAATGTCCTGGGGATACAGGCAGATATCAGCTAGATTATATCATGGTCAAACAGAGATCCAGGAATCAAGTTCTAGACTGTAAAGCGTACCCAGGAGCAGACATAGACTCTGACCATAACTTGATAATAATGAACTGCAGGCTGAAATTTAAACGAATAAGGAAGCAGTATAAGCAGAACAGACTGGAAGTGAATAAACTGAAACAATCTAGCACTACAGAAAATTTGCAGAAATGATAGACCTAGGTCTAAGAAGTAACTCTTAAAGGAGCTCAACTGAGGACGAATGGAATGCATTAAAGACCGAAATAATGAAAGTTGGTAAAGAAACATTAGGCTTTAGGGAACAAGCTGCCCGAAAACCTTGGATCACAGAAGAAATTTTGGAGCTGATGGATCAGAGGAGAAGGTACAAAAATGCTCGGGATGAAACAGGAAGAGAGCAATACAGGCAATTTAGAAATCAAATAAATAGGAAATGCAAAATAGCAAAAGAAAAATGGCTACAAGAAAAGTGTGAAGAAATAAAAAAGGAAATAGTCGTAGGTAAAGTAGATGTTGCAAACAGAATTTTGGAGAAATGAAGAAAAGAGATATGAACATTAAAGCTGCCGATGGGAAATCTCTTTTAAGCTCAGAAGATAAAGCTAACCGATGGAAAGAATACACTGAGAAACTGTATGCTAGGGATGACTTGAACAATAGTGTAATGGAAAAGGAAGGCGATGTCGAGACTGATGACTTAAGAGATCCTGTTTTGAGGACAGAATTTAATAAAGCTCTGAATGACTTGAAAGCATATAAGGCAGTTGGAACTGATGAGATCCCTGCAGAACTTCTTAAATCCCTAGGAGAGGAAGGAATCGAAAGATTATTCAAGCTGATATCAAAAAGTTATGAAACAGGAGAAATTCCAACTGATTTTAATAAAAAAATATTATCTTCACACTTCCGAAGAAAGCACAAGCCGACAAATGTGAGAATTATCGCACCATTAGTGTAACAACACATGCTTCAAACTTATTGACCAGAATAATATACAGAAGGATGGAAAGGGTAGTAGAAGAGATAGTAGGTGAAGATCAGTTTGGGTTCTGGAAAAACCGCGGTACAAGGGAAGCAATTTTGTCTTTAAGATTAATACTTGAAGGGCGGATCAAGAAAAAAAAGATACTTTTATGGCATTTGTTGATTTAGAAAAAGCTTTTCATAATGTTAGGTGGGACAAGATGTTCAAAATTGTAAAGAAGTCAGGTATAAAGTATCGAGATAGGAGAATACTCTGTAAACTATATAAGAATCAGGTGGCTATAATAAAAGTAGAGAGTCACGAGAGACATGCATCAGTTAAAAAGGGTGTGGGACAAGGCTGTAGTCTATCCCCGTTAATATTCAACTTGTATGTAGAAGAAGCAATGAAGAAAGTCAAAGAAAAATTTCCATGTGTCATAAGTTTTCAGGGAGAAAAAATCAGAATGCTACGATTTTCTGATGACATTGTCTTGTTAGCAGAGAGGGCTGAGGATATTGAGAAGTTACTGAATAAAATACTGAAGGAAGATTTTGGACTGAATATAAATCAAAGTAAGACAAAAGTGATGAAATGTAGCAGAAATGATACCAATACTAGTAGATTAAATATAAAAATAGGTTCGGATGCAATAGGAGAAGTAAGTAAATTCTGTTACTTGGGAAGTAAAATTACAACTGATGGCCGAAGCAGGAATGATGTTAAAAGCAGAATAGCACTAGCAAAAAGAGCCTTCATGAAAAAGAGAAACCTTTTAGTTTCAAATCTTGATCTAGGAATTAGAAAGAAACTTTTAAAACTCTTTGTGTGGAGCACAGTACTTTATGGTAGCGAAACATTGACTTTAGGAATACCGGAAATAAAGAAAATAGAGCATTTGAAATGTGGTGCTACAGAAGAATGCTGAAAATTAAGTGGACAGACAAAGTAAGAAATGAACGAGTTTTGGAAATGATGGTTGAGAAAGAAGTTTGTGTGAAGAAGCTTACAGAAAGAAGAGACAGGCTGGTACGAGGGTGGTTTGAAAAGTTCTCGGAATGTATTAGAATTAAGTATCTTACCTCGGTGGAACTGCTTTTATTTTTCAACATAGTCTCCCTTTAGACTAATGCATTTGGTGGTCCAGCGATGTTCCAATGCCTTGATCCCATGTCGAAAATGAGATTCCTCTAGGCCTGCAAAATACCTCTCCAATTCGGCTCTCAGTTCTTCCCTTGTAGAAAATCTCCGTCCACCGAGGAAATTTTTCAGCTTGGGGAATAGATGAATGTCTGATGGTGCCAAATCAGGTGAATAAGGTGGATGTGGCAACAATTCGTACCTCAGTTCATGAAGTTTTGCCATGGCAATAACACTTTTGTGCGGTGGAGCATTGTCCTGATGAACAAACCAGGCCTTGTTTCGCGTATCTTTTCCTGTAATTGGTCTAGGTGGTTTGCATAGTATTGCCCCGTGATTGTTTGGCCAGTAGGAAGATAATCGATCAGCAGAATGCCTTTTTCATCCCAGAAAACTGAGGCCATGACCTTTCCGGCCGAACGCACTGCCTTTGCTTTCTTTGGTAGCGGTGAATCAGCATGTTTCCACTGCTTTGACTGCTGTTTTGTCTCTGGGGTATAGTAGTGGACCCAAGTTTCATCTGTAGTTACAAACCGGCACAAAAAATCTTGTTGGTTGATCTGAAAACGGGCCAGACTTTGTTCGGACATTTCCAATCTGGTGTGTTTATCGTCCAGTGTCAAGAGCCGCGGCACCCATCTTGCGGATAATTTTTTCATACCCAATTCTTCGGTTAAAATATAATATACCCATTCAGAAGACATCCATACAGCTTCAGCAATCTCCTGCACTTTCAGTCGACGATCCTCCATGACCATTTTATGCACTTTTGCGATAAATTCTGGGGTCATAGCACTTTTTGGCCGTCCACTACGTGGATCATCATCCAAGCTCTCCCGACCAAATTTAAACTCACTGGTCCACTTGGCAACAGTTGAAAATGAAGGAGCAGAGTTCCCTAGTGTGTTCTGAAAGTAGGCATGAATTTCCTTTGCTTTCATACCTTTCTTTACAAAGTATTTAATCACTGCTCTAATCTCAGTTTTTTCCATTGTTACAAATCACTACGAGGGAACAACAACAAAGAGTTGTCACTACCACTCCTGCAGCTAGAGCATTGACGCGGCACGTGTTCACTCACAAAGGATGTGTGATTATTGCACGGGAACCTCGTTGCCCTAGCACTGACATCTAGCAGTGATTCTGAGAACTTTACAAACTGTCCTCGTAGGTCATATTTTGAGACATGCAGGATTGGTTAATTTGTTAGTGGAAGGAACAGTCGAAGGTAAGAACTGTAGAGGAAGACAGAGATTAGAATATATGAAGCAGATAACTGAGGACGTGGGCTGTAAGGGGTATGTAGAAATGATGAGGTTAGCACAGGATAGGAAGGGATGGAGGATTGCATCAAACTAGTCGAAAGACTG
Source organism: Vandiemenella viatica (assembly GCA_031002005.1). Taxonomy (NCBI): domain Eukaryota; kingdom Metazoa; phylum Arthropoda; class Insecta; order Orthoptera; family Morabidae; genus Vandiemenella; species Vandiemenella viatica. The sequence goes on from CM061921.1 coordinate 141,194,750, forward strand.
ACGACAGCAAAAAGAGGGTAATGTGATCTATGTATTTTCTAAACATATGCAGAAAAACTAAACAATATTAAATATGATTACTGTCATTTAGCTTTGCAGGGTAACCAATAAAATACATATATTTCTAGTATTAAATGTTCATATTATGAAAATATATGGGGGAGAAGGAAAGGTTAAATTAAAAGCAAGGGGCGAGTATTTACGAAATATAAGCAAAAACAATCTTTAAAAGTAATATAGAGCAGGGTTTGAAGCCAAAAAATCTCAACAAATCATATCTTACTATCTCAAGTCAAACAAAGTTTTATGCAAAATGTTGTCTGGAATTCAGAATACAGCAGGTAACAAACGAATGTAATAATGCCAGGAGAAAAGTTCCATCCAAATTGTTACCATGAGAAAGTAGTTTGATAAAACAATTTATGATTCTGACAGAAATTGTACAGTAATAAAATATCATTGCCGTCTTAGAATTAAATGTCCCTACCTTACCAGGAAGATCTTGCCATACTTTTTAAGTTCAGAATGAATGATATAAAAACATGTCTCAAAAAAATAGAGCATTGGTAGAGACATGTAGAACCTACAAAGAACACAAGTGCATTTTTGGCTGTACTACATTCTGGTAAGGCACTTATTTAAAACTGGTGGTGATCATATCAGAAAGGATTATCCCCGTCTCGAAAATAAACAATTTTAACTAGGTTTCCCGAATTTTTCGTGTCCAGGTATTAATGGTGGTTACGTGTACACCATAAATGAGCAAATATATTATGGATGAAAAAAGAAGACAAGATGATGGCAAAACTAAAAAATTATATCATAACACAATAAAGTATAATTTTTTGATATTTCACATGGTATAGTGAGTGATGACTTCATTCACAGTCTTTGAATGTTTACATTACTGAGCATCCTTTCCATATAACAATAGTTCAAGTTGCAATGCACAATGTCGTGTTTTTTTATTTATAACCCATGAAAAAAGTAGTTATGTGCGATTTATGGTCATTGCAGGCAGTAATTAATAGCCTTCCCCCATTGATGTTCAGTACGTCTATCTCATATTAACTAACCTGCAACTGCAGAATCGTAAAACTGCTTTTAACTGGACACATCTCCCAGATTTCATTCTCCAGAAATATCCTCAACTCTTCAAGGCGCTCCCTGTGATATATCTGAAAGTAGTTTATGCTCTGCTCCCTAATAGAATTTTGAAGTTCTTCAGACTTGCTTCCACAGAATTCTTCTCCCACTTCCATAAGCCTAGTTTCAGAAACAACAAAATTTGATAAAGCAAAATTAATTAATTTTAATATTTATATTACAAGAAATATCTCCTCAGTGAAATATTCGACTGTTCAATGTGGAACCAGACACTCTTTCATGTAATGTCATTGAACAATCTACCTGATACACTATCAGCAAGGAGCTATGAACAATTTAAATGTTTGCTTTTTTCAACTTGCTTTCAACAAGCAGATGTTTCAACTTATTTTAGGATGGTGATTAATTTATGTCAATGTCATTACTCAGCAGAAGAGTTATATTAATATTGTAGAATTTCTATGCAATGTGATATTTTGCTTCTACAATTTCAAATGATGTTTTCTGAACAACTGAAATAAAACTGATAGGGGAAAGAACTATTACTAAGCAAAGTGATAAAAAAGGGACAAACCTTAAACTTTTTGGAGTAAACCCTGTCTGCAGGACTATACAGTGCAACTTCCACCTGTTCTCCTAACCAGTGCACCCAAAAATTCAAATGTTTGGTATTTGTCCTTTAGTGTGTATGCGAGTTTTTCTAACCTCATTTAAATTTGCAAATCGGCACCTTTTGTTTCCATCAAACTCATGATTCTTCTAATTGTTGACAAGTTATTTTAGATTTCTGCAAGTGAAAAATCTGAAAATTGCTTTTTTTATTCTTCTTATCATTCTGCTTTGTGTACTATGAACAATTGTTTGTAATGATATATTGTATAGTCTTAATCTACCCACACTTTTTTGGGAGGGGGGGAGGGGGTAAAAGCCAACTAAAATACAGAAACAAATGCGATGTACCTTTCAGTAACTCCAAAACATTGTTCCTTTATTAATGTGAATTATACTTTACTATGAAGAAAATTCTTCAGCAGCAAAGGAACATAGCTTATTACTGACAAGTCCCTGAGACCATCAAACCATCTTCTATCTGCATGTGGAAATTCACTTAAAAATGTAGTCAAACACCAGACAATCTACTGGCCTTTCCTCTTTACAATCAACATCACTGTTAAACCTATTAAATCCTTAACTTTTATTAATTTTGTTTTTTTATTATTATTTTTCTTCTTCTTTATAAATTATTATTACTTCTATCCCCTCCCCCAATTTGATTGCTTCATTCTAGGTATTTATATGTTCATACTATCTAAATCAACAGCCATCCAAACTTATCCATGCAGAAGACTCACAATACAGGCAGCTGAGTGAAGCTTGCAGTTTGTCTCAATTATATTCTTGCATAGTTCAGAGGTCATGGGAAGTAGTATCTATTTGTGTTCACGATGCTTTAATGAAATCAGTTTAACTTTCCTGACTTCAGTTTAGGTAAGTTATGAGCAAAGGAGCGGGCAGAAAATAGTTTGTTTATATTGTCGCACATCAAGAGGATCAGGCCATGAAGAAGGAAAGACTGTTGTAGTGTAGTGGTTACGCTAAGAGACTGTGGGACTAAAGGTCGTGGGTTCGATTCCAACAAGTCCTATAAAATTTTAATTTCTTAACATAGCGTAAACTGTTCTGGAATGTTCTTGCTGTAACTAGTGTTAATGTTCTAGACTGTTCTTCATTACTATATAAGTGATACTCCTTTCTAGCCGGAGTCAGTTCGCTCCGTGCTCCTGTACTGTACGAACTGTTAATAAAGCTTCGTTGCGTTAAAGTGTGTGTGTTCATCAATGACCTCACTATGCCCAAGGACTCTGATTGTGGTTTACTAAGCGACAATATTGATAACAACTCAAACCTCAGAAAGATTAGTATATGATAGCAATGGTATGAGTAAGAAACAACAACAGAAAAAGGAACACTATATGTTAAAAAAAGTTTATTTAAGATACTATGGCATACACAAAACTCCCATCAAGTATACGTCACAGTTTTTAATAATTTTTCTAAACAAACAAATGAGGACATAAAATCATAACTTAAAGGCCTAGATTGCCATCATGCTCACTTTTGCCCTTGGGCAATATTATTTTCAATAGAAAAAATTGCAAGATCTGACAGTCTTCTTAGAGTCTGTATTCACCCCAAATAAGTTTTGATAATGATTAATTGACTTTCGGGTTTTGCCGCGTTGTTTATTTCATTACCTAAGCTTTCGGCTGGTATCCTCCAGCCTTCGTCAGAGATACTGTTTATGTTGACATAGCAACGAGCGCCAAGCATCGCAGAGTAAGAGGCCGCTATCTTCGTTGATGTTGTTGGTGTTTTTTAAAATTTCTGCTGCCTCTTTCACCCGTCGGGGCCACCACTGGTCTTCTCTCCACAGTAGCCTCGTTTCTTGAAATTTCACTTCATGCCCGGTATTAATAGCATGGCGGACTACGGCGGATTTGTCGCTGTTGTTATAATTGTAGTGGCGGATATGTTCTTTAAGTCTCTCCGCCACAGTGCGACCTGTCTCGCCGATATAAACACTGCCACAACTGCAGGGGATTTGTCTTTTACCTTTGTCAGTGACTGACCAAGTTTGCAGTTAGCCTTATATACTATTCGCACCTCCACCCGCTTTAACAATTTCCCAATCCGGTCTGTGATACCTTGTATGTATGGGAGACAGGCGAATTTTGTTGGCACATTAATATCAAGGGATAAGTTGACGTCTCCCATAGGTTTTTTGGGTCTTAAAACCCTCCTGATGTCAGATTCACTATAGCAGTTGGCTTGGAATATTTTTATAAGTGTTTCCATTTCTTCATTCGAACTTTCTGAGTCACATACTGTCTTAGCTCTTAAGTTGAGTGATGTCAACACGCCTCTCTTCGTTGCCGGATGATGGTGCAACATGGCGTGCAGATACCTATTAGTGTGGGTTGCCTTGCGATACACAGTGTGACCCAAACGTCCATCGCCTCGCTTGTGAACAAGGACATTGAGAAATGGCAGTTGTCCATTTTCTTACACAACCATAGTGAACTGAATTCTTGGGTGGGCACTATTCAGGTGGTTTAAGAACTCTTGCAAACTCTCCTTACCGTGAGGCCAGATGACAAAGGTGTCATCAACGTAACGGATCCACTTTGTAGGTTTTAGGCGCGCGTTGTTAAGCACCTTCGTCTCGAATGATTCCATGAAAATGTTGGCGGCTACAGGTGAAAGTGGCGAGCCCATTGCCGCACCTTCAACTTGAGCATAAAGTTGACCACCGTACTGGAACACAGTTGACTTAAAGCAGAACTCTGTCAGGTCAGCCCACTCAGTAGACTTTCCTTGTGCAAGAAGTTTAGCACCTATTACAGAAACGGCTTCATCTACCGGCACATTAGTGAATAATGAGACAGTATCGAAACTCACCATGACATCAGTCTTCTCTAGCGTCAGATCATCAATAATTTGTATAAAGTGAGCTGAGTTCTTTACAGCTGATCTGATATCTTCCGTGAGATGATTCAGTTTATTGGCAACATACCGCACAAGTGGATGAGTAGGTGAGTTGACCGCGCTCACAATCGGACGTAAGGGAACCTCTTTTTTGTGCACTTTGGGCAATCCATAGAACCTAGGCATCATGCAATTGTTTCTTTTTAGGTTTTTCTTGTCCTCCTGCTCAATCGCTTTGGAGGTGTTAACTCTTCGGGCCACCTCTGTCCTAATCTTCTGTAGTGGGTTTCTGCTTAATGGTTCGTAGGTCTTGTCTGCCAGCAAGTTCATAATCTTATTGTGGTAGTCCAGTGCTTTCATTACGACGGTTGCACACCCCTTGTCGGCTGGGAGAACCACCATATCATCACGTTGCCGTAACACCCGCAAGGCTGACCTTTCTTCGCTAGATAGATTGCTGCATGGTAGTTTTGCGTGGGCAAGAATGCGAGCTGTCTCCTGTCGGATGTTATTTGCCTGATCGGGTTCTAACCCCACAATGGCACTCTCAACGCCCGCTACGATATCTAAAGTTGGCAAATGTGTGGGTACCGGGGCAAAATTAAGACCTTTCGATAGCAAAGATATTGTTGTTTTATCTAGTTCCCCATCCGTGAGATTTACCACTGTATGGGCCAGTTGCGGAATTTTAGTATGTTGTTGTTGTTGTTCTGCCTTGAATTTTTGAAATTTACAAATCTGTGCCTCTCTAGTAATATTCAGCACTTGCAATGCGTAATTCGATGAAACTGAATCCAACGTATTCCAATCAGGAGCTTCGAGATGTGCGGATAACCGTAGATGTAGTTTGTACAAGTTACCTTCTAAGTGAGCCAGCTCCGTTCATGTCTGTCGTATCCTTTCGCGCAGAAGCATAAATCCTGTCTTCCGCAGAATCCTTGCTGCTTTTCTTGTTCCAATGTGATGTCGGATCTTCAGAAATGATGGTAAGACATCTTCGTCCCTGCATCGCAGTAAGAAAGTAAGCTGGCTAAGTTTTCGCACTCTTTTTTCTCGTCGTTTTGAGAATTTTCTACATGCGTAGAATATATCCTCCCCGTAGAGGTATGTTAAATGATTCCTCAGACTTCCACGGCCATCTTTGTTCATGATTAATTGACTTTCGGGTTTTGCCGCGTTGTTTATTTCATTACCTAAGCTTTCGGCTGGTATCCTCCAGCCTTCGTCAGAGATACTGTTTATGTTGACATAGCAACGAGCGCCAAGCATCGCAGAGTAAGAGGCCGCTATCTTCGTTGATGTTGTTGGTTTTTTTTTAAATTTCTGCTGCCTCTTTCACCCGTCGGGGCCACCACTGCTCTTCTCTCCACAGTAGCCTCGTTTCTTGAAATTTTACTTCATGCCCGGTATTAATAGCATGGCGGACTACGGCGGATTTGTCGCTGTTGTTATATTTGTAGTGGCGGATATGTTCTTTAAGTCTCTCCGCCACAGTGCGACCTGTCTCGCCGATATAAACACTGCCACTAACTGCAGGGGATTTCGTAAACACCCATAAGCTGGTGTGGATGTAATTTGTCTTTTACCTTTGTCAGTGACTGACCAAGTTTGCAGTTAGCCTTATATACTATTCGCACCTCCACCCGCTTTAACAATTTCCCAATCCGGTCTGTGATACCCTGTATGTATGGGAGACAGGCGAATTTTGTTGGCACATTAATATCATGGGATAAGTTGACGTCTCCAACAGGTTTTTTGGGTCTTAAAACCCTCCTGATGTCAGATTCACTACAGCCGTTGGCTTGGAATATTTTTGTAAGTGTTTCCATTTCTTCATTCAGACTTTCCGAGTCACATACTGTCTTAGCTCAAGTGAATCTGACATCAGGAGGGTTTTAAAACCAAAAAAACCTATGGGAGACTTCAACTAATCCCATGATATTAATGTGCCAACAAAATTCGCCTGTCTCCCATACATACAGGGTATCACAGACCGGATTGGGAAATTGTTAAAGCGGGTGGAGGTGCGAATAGTATATAAGGCTAACTGCAAACTTGGTCAGTCACTGACAAAGGTAAAAGACAAATTACATCCACACCAGCTTATGAGTGTTTACGAAATCCCATGCAGTTGTGGCAGTGTTTATATCGGTGAGACAGGTCGCACTGTGGCGGAGAGACTTAAAGAACATATCCGCCACTACAAATATAACAACAGCGACAAATCCGCCGTAGTCCGCCATGCTATTAATACCGGGCATGAAGTAAAATTTCAAGAAACGAGGCTACTGTGGAGAGAAGACCAGTGGTGGATCCGACGGGTGAAAGAGGCAGCAGAAATTTTAAAAAACACCAACAACATCAACGAAGATAGTGGCCTCTTACTCTGCGATGCTTGGCACTCGTTGCTATGTCAACATAAACAGTATCTCTGACGAAGGCTGGAGGATACCAGCCGAAAGCTTAGGTAATGAAATAAACAACGCGGCAAAACCCGAAAGTCAATTAATCATGAACAAAGATGGCCGTGGAAGTCTGAGGAACCATTTAACATAGCCTCTACTGGGAGGATATATTCTACGCATGTAGAAACTTCTCAAAACTACGAGATAAAAGAGCGCGAAAACTTAGCCAACTTACTTTCTTACTGCGATGCAGGGACGAAGATATCTTACCATCATTTCTGAAGATCTGACATCACATTGGGAACAAGAAAAGCAGCACGATTCTGCGGAAGACAGGATTTATGCTTCTGCGCGAAAGGATACGACAGACGTGAACGGAGCTGGCCTCACTTAGAAGGTAAGTTGTACAACTACATCTACCGTTATCCGCACATCTCGAAGCTCCTGATTGGAATACGCTGGATTCAGTTTCATCGAATTACGCGTTGCAAGTGCTGAATAATACTAGAGAGGCACAGATTTGTAAATTTCAAAAATTCAAGGCAGAACAACACAACAACATACTAAAATTCCGCAACTGGCATATACAGTGGTAAATATCACGGACGGGGAACTAGATAAACAACAATATCTTTGCTATCGAAAGGTCTTAATTTTGCCCCGGTACCCACACATTTGCCAACTTTAGATATCATAGCGGGCGTTGAGAGTGCCATTGTGGGGGTTAGAACCCGATCAGGCAAATAACATCCGACAGGAGACAGCTCGCATTCTTGCCCACGCAAAACTACCATGCAGCAATCTATCTAGCGAAGAAAGGTCAGCCTTGCGGGTATTACGGCAACGTGATGATATTGTGGTTCTCCCAGCTGACAAGGGGTGTGCAACCGTAGTAATGAAAGCACTGGACTACCACAATAAGATTATGAACTTGCTGGCAGACAAGACCTACGAACCATTAAGCAGAAACCCACTACAGAAGATTAGGACAGAGGTGGCCCGAAGAGTTAACACCTCCAAAGCGATTGAGCAGGAGGACAAGAAAAACCTAAAAAGAAACAATTGCATGATGCCTAGGTTCTATGGATTGCCCAAAGTGCACAAAGAAAGGTTCCCTTACGTCCGATTGTGAGCGCGGTCAACTCACCTACTCATCCACTTGCGCGGTATGTTGCCAATAAACTGAAACATCTCACGGAAGATATCAGATCAGCTGTAAAGAACTCAGCTCACTTTATACAAATTATTGATGATCTGACGCTAGAGAAGACTGATGTCATGGTGAGTTTCGATATTGTCTCATTATTCACTAATGTGCCGGTAGACGAAGCCGTTGCTGTAATACGTGCTAAACTTCTTGCACAAGGAAAGTCTACTGAGTGGGCTGACCTGACAGAGTTCTGCCTTAAGTCAACTGTGTTCCAGTACGGTGGTCAACTTTATGCTCAAGTTGAAGGTGCGGCAATGGGCTCGCCACTTTCACCTGTAGCCGCCAACATTTTCATGGAATCATTCGAGATGAAGGTGCTTAACAACGCGCGCCTAAAACCTACAAAGTGGATCCGTTACGTTGATGACACTTTTGTCATCTGGCCTCACGGTAAGGAGAGTTTGCAAGAGTTCTTAAACCACCTGAATAGTGCCCACCCA